>BQNB010127513.1:0-19429 GCA_026074375.1 Tanacetum coccineum
ATGGGTAGTTAATTTTCTTCAAGGAATAGTATCGAAAATACTAATTTTTGAACTTTAACTATGTTTTGTAGATGGCACATCTTTGAAAGAGAAACTTTCTGGAAATAATTTCAATGACTGGTTTCGTCAACTTAAGCTGGTCTTGAGAGTTGAAAAGAAAATGTATGTCATTGAACAGCCTATTCCCCTGCTCCTGCAACTGATTCTGCAGCAAATGTTCTAGCAGAATGGAATGCAGTATATGATGCTCATAATGAGGTGGCTTGTCTCATGCTTGGAAGTATGACTCCTGAGCTTCATAGACAATTTGAAAATTCTTCACCTTATGAGATGCTTCAGGAGCTTAAATCTATGTTTAAGAAACAAGCTGGAGTTGAGAGGTTTGACCTAATCCAAACTTTCCATGCTTGCAAACAAGAGGAGGGTAAACCAGTTGCTGCATATGTTCTTAAGATGAAAGGATATGTGGAACAACTAGAACGTCTTGGTTATGTGGTTCCACAAGATCTTAGTGTTGGTTTAATCTTGAATGGCCTCACTAGTGATTTTGCTGGATTTGTGAGAAATTACAATATGCATAACATGGGGAAGACAATTGGTGAACTACATGCTATGCTTATTGAGTATGAAAAAGGTTTACCTAAAAAGGCTGAAACACCACAAGTAATGGAGATTATAAGTGGTCAAATCCAGAAAGCCAATAAGAAATCGCTTAAAGCTAAAGGCAAGGGTAAAGCTAATGGCAAGGGAAAGGATAAACAAGTTTATATCCCTAAGCCTAAAAACCCTAAACCTTCTACTAAAGAGCACCCTACTAAGGATGACATCTGCCACCACTGCAAGAAGGTGGGTCATTAGAAGAGGAATTGTCATGTTTACCTTGTTGAGTTGTTAAAGAAAAAGAAGCAAGTTAACACTGCCAGTTCTTCAGGTATCTTCACAATAGAATTATTTTATTTTCCTAATAAGTCCTGGGTGTATATAAAACAGGGTCTTAGAGGAGCAAGAAAGCTGGAACAATGAGCTCTCTATTTGTACGTGGGCAATGGTGTTCGTGCACAAGTAGAAGCTATTGAAAGCTTTAACTTAGTTTTACCTAATGGCCTAGTGATTTGTTTTGACAATTGTTATTATGAACCTACTATAACTAGAGGTGTTGTTTCAGTTCATCGTTTGGTTGAAAATGGATTTATCCAATGTTTTACGGATTATGGAATTTCAGTTTCTAAGAATGATGTTCTTTATTTTAATGCTATTCTACGTGATGGTATTTATGAAATTGATATGCATAATCTTGTACCAAATATTAATTCTATTCATAATGTTAACAATAAAAAAGCCAAGCATAATTTAGACTCTACTTATCTATGGCACCGTCGTCTTGCTCATATAAGTAAGAAACGCATTAAAAAGCTGCAACATGAAGGGCTATTAAAATCAACAGATGATGAGTCATTTGATCAATGCGTGTCTTGTTTATCAGGCAAGATGATAAGAAAACCCTTTCCGCATCATACCGAAAGGGCAATTGATCTTCTTGGAATAATACATACTGATGTGTGTGGTCCACTTAGACATGTGTCAAGACAAGGTGTTAGCTACTTCATTACATTCACGGATGATTATAGTCATTATGGTTATGTTTATCTTCTTAAACATAAACATGAGGTCTTTGAAACATTCAAGGTGTTTAAGAATGAAGTAGAAAATCAACTCGGGAAGACAATCAAGGCTCTTCGATCAGATCGAGGTGGCGAATACATAAGCCAAGAGTTTAAAGATTATCTTAAAGCTTGTGGAATTATCCAACAGCTTACTCCTCCATACACACCATAACATAATGGCGTGTCTGAAAGGAGAAATCGTACTTTGTTAGACATGGTTCGATCTATGATGAATCTTACAACTCTGCCTTTATCCTTTTGGGATTATGCTCTAGAGTCTGCAACACGCATTCTCAATATGGTTCTAACCAAGAAGGTTGATAAGACTCCATATGAATTATGGTATGGAAAAGTTCCAAACTTGTCTTACTTAAAGGTCTGGGGATGTAAGGCGCTTGTGAAGCAGGATGCGCCTGACAAACTCCAACAAAGATCTGTTAAGTGTATCTTTATAGGATACCCAAAGGAAACGATGAGTTACTATTTCTACTTCCCACCTGAAAACAAAATAGTTGTTGCGAGGTATGCTGAGTTCTTTGAGAAAAATCTCATAACTCAAGAAGTCAGTGGGAGGTCCATAGATCTTGAAGAAATTCAAGATGAAGATACATCACCTTCTAAAATCACTAGCAAAATTTCTATGGAGGTTGAAGGTTTTGAACCACCTCAAGAGGAAGTGATTTCGATTCGTAGGTCCGAAAGGACACATCGAGCTCCAAATTGTTTATGTCTAAATGTAGAGGCGGAGGAGCATAGCCTAAGGGATCTTAATGAACCCGCTAGCTATAAAGCTGCAATGTTAGATCCAGAATCTAATAAGTGGCTCGATGCTATGAATGCGGAAATGCAATTCATGAAAGATAATCAAGTCTGACGCTTGGTTGATCTTCCTTCTAATTGTAAGACCATTGGGAGTAAATGGATTTTTAAGAAAAAGACTGACATGGATGGCATTGTACACACCTATAAAGCTCGTCTTGTAGCAAAGGGTTATAGTCAACTCTACGGGGTTGATTATGAAGAAACGTTCTCACCAGTTGCTGACATTAGAGCTATTAGGATTCTCATAGCTATAGTTGTAACACCCCTAAATAGGGATGGCAACGGGTCGGGCTTGGGTCGGGTTTTAGTGAACCCGTACCTGCACCCGTTTATAATTTACAAACCCGTATCCGCCCCAATACCCGACGGATACCTGGTTAGTATTATCCATCGGTTTTTCGGGTTTACCTGCGGGTTTCGGTTATCCGCAATTGAATATTCGTTGGACATGAACAATGTAAGAAAAATATGATTTCGCTCATGGACAGTGTAAAGTATATCAAAAGGCTAGTTTGGAGTAATGTTACATTCCTCATCTGTATGTTGATGACATAATCATCATGGGAAATCACATACCAAGTATTACAAATTTAAAAGATTATATTGGAAAGTGTTTTGCTATGAAAGATTTGGGGGAAGCAGCATTTATTCATCGAATCGAAATCTACAAGAATAAATAGGTAAAACGATTTGATGTGACTGGTCAAAATGCTTACTGGATAAGTTCTTTAAAGAGAATAGAATGGATATATTCCAAAACGTGGTCATATCCCCATGCAATAAAGACTTGACTTAAACAAAACACAAGTGGCTTCAAACACCTGAAGAGGTGAAGCGAGTAATGCCAAAGTACCTTAATGCTTCGGTTGTGGGTTTCCGCGTTTTTACCTTAAAACTTTACTTTTCTTAATTTACTTTACACTACACTTTAATTAAACTTTTATAAACTAAAAATAAAAAAATATATATGATTTTCCCATCCCTAGGCCAATGGCCGGCTTCTCCATCCCCACACACAATCACACTTACACATTTCTCTTTTCTATAACTCATTATCACATTTCATATTTCCATACATGCAAAAACTTCTCATTTCTCTTCATTTCAAAAATTTCTCTCCTTCTTCTTCCTCCCCATTGCTGCCGAATTTATACCCATCACCACCACCATCATACAAAATTTCTCATCTCATTTTTATCCTCTTAACACCATCCTTAAGCCTCTTGCAAAGTTTGGTGGTTTTTCTTGAAGATTTGAAGAAGTTAGGGCTAGTTTATTGAGGTTTTCTTGAGGGTTTTGATTGGGGTTTGTTAGAAGAGTATTATCACCATTAGAGGAAGGTTAGAATATTGCTAATCTTGTGTTACTTTGGTTCGAATTCAGCCAACACAAGAAAGGAGGGTTTTTGTTTGATTCACTAGTCTAAATCTTCATTTTTGTAAGCCTAATCTTCTTTTATTAATCTTATCTTTTTATTTCCTGTTTTTATTTAAAGTTTAAATCCATGGAAATAATATGGATGTTTGAGTTCTGAGAATATATATGTGATAATGTTCTTGAGAGTGTTTTCATTTATTTAGGGCATTGGGTTAGGTCTTAGATGAATTAAAATGATGTTTAAAAAGGTTATAAGTTGAAATAAGGGGACTGTTTTGAAAACAGTAATCAAACCGTAATGATTATCTAAAAATTTTTGGCCATGGAGACTATGATTAAATGACATTACTATAAAAGATACATGTCTTAGCATCATAGGATAGTTGGATTCTCAACCAACTCTTGGGATTGAGAGATGTTATGGCCCAACAACAAGAAATAGGTCAAATCTGACAATGTGGTTTGGAAACGAGTTTAAACCTCTAAATTTTTTGCAAAAATAATAATCTTTTTATTGGTTAGTAGTAATATAACATCATAAGGAAGACCATAAGCCTTTGACCTCACCTTCATTGCTATCTTGGTTTGGGATTTATGGCCATTTTAAAATTTTACTAACTTTCTGTTTTAGACAACCAGGGGTAAAATGGTCTTTTCACATAGTTACGAGACTTTGTAAATTATGAGACTTACCTTTCTGGAAACTAGACACAAATAGCTTTCCAGGGGTGTAAGCCTCACATATAGAACATTTGTGAGCTAGGAGATATGAGTCCGTGAAGTCAAGTCAAATTCAGAAACCTAGTTTTTACGTCTAGTCTAAAAATTGTAAAACGTATAGTACACCGTGATAAAATAAAAGTTAGAAGCCGAAACTTGGTAGATATTCATTTGCCTATAAGACCAGGTCACAAGTCAATTTGGGATTAAAAAGGACTTGGGGAAGTCCTAGTGGAATGCCATACTTATCTTGGAAACACATCTCATGAACACATGTTTAATTTTTACGTATTATTACTTTCTACGTATTAAATCGCGTCACGTATTTTAGGAGGTTTCCCAAGGATAATTCCCGCTCCAAATTAAGACTCATAATCGGATCTTATTATTCTAATTGCTCTTACGAGAGTTCATAGCCTCGCCTTTCAACTTTTAAACTGTATTTATAAAACCCCGCGAGGGAGATACATGCTTGTTTTATAAACTGAGCACAAGAAACTTTATGGTATGCTGGACCCGAATATGAGATTAATTGCATAAGTAGCTATTGCCAAAAGACCCCACATCATGAACTGTTAATTACCTATAATGGGTAAGCGCTAGTACAAGTAAATAGATCTATTGGGTTTGACAGCCCTGTCCGGGGGTATGAATCGAATCCTTTCGAGCACCCAGTCAACGGGCAATTTGTATTTAGAAGTTAGGTATAAGGCAATAATACCTAGTTATGGGGCAACAAGAATTACATACAAGATATGCGTTAACGTCAAGGCTTCGGTGTCATGAGCTTATTGCAATAGAAACTTGATTAATGGCTTGTCCGTACAACAAGTCACACGATGAACAAAAACTTGTGTTCTCTTTTATCTCTTACAAACTCTATGGATTCACTCAACATTATTGTTGACTTTTTAAGCATGTTTATCTCAGGTAATCAAGGGTGAAGGATGCTGTGTACGAGGAGTCTGCGCTAAAAGTTTTTAAGAACTTGTATTTTGTTCCATTTTATAAAACTAATGATCCATGATTTGGAAAAACTTATGTTATGAATTTGGTAACGATTCTGTGGGACGTATGTTGATTACTCTGAAACTTCTTTAAATGGAACAATGTTTTTAAACGCCTCTTTTCGAGTCGTTTTCTATATCTTTATGCAATTGTACTATGAATTAACACCCAATGTTGTATATTCCGCTGCGTGAAATTTGGGGGTGTTAAAAACACCCCACATATTCAAGATTTCCACATATTTGAATGGTTAAGAACACTCAAACACTCACAAACAATCTAATAAGCAGTTTTAATCCTAAACCCACAAACTTTTTCAAGTTTTAACCCATTTTCAAATATTTCGAATTCAAGAATCAATCAAGACACATGAAGGAGTTGACCTTATTAAAAACTGTTAAAGCCGCACAATCTAGACCCCTATTGGTCCAAAACCCCTCAATCAATTTAACTTTACATCCACTTTTTAAGGTGTCTTAAGTTAGGTCAATTTTTAGGGTTTTTCACATAAAATTCGATGGTCTGGACAGATTATATGGGTGTTATATCATTAAAACACGTGTACCTTAAGGTTTAAACGAGAATGGATAAGTTCTTGAAGGTCTTGAAGATTATCAATGAAGGTTTAAGGTTTTGAGAGGGTATGAGTTCGAGTGATGAAGAAGGGACGAGGCAAAAAGTGTTTATGTTTAAAACTTTAAAGTTTTTGGCATAAATGCCCCCTGGGGTTTAATGGTGTTTCTAATTTTTCTTTTAAACTTTTCCTAAGGCAATCTAAGTTTCCCAAATTTCAAAACTAGTCCCTAAGGTTTAGTAAACAAGAAAAAGTCTCACATTTTGCATTAATACCCCTACAAATTAAACATGTATAAAATAAAGCCCTATTAAGTTGACATTTATCAACTCCCCTTTAAGTATTCCACACCGACATCCATTAATCCTTTTCCGCTCTGAACACCTTATTATTAAGAAGAAGATGATTTGATAGTTTCCTCCCCCCAAAATAATGACCCGTTTTTCCTATGAAAGAAGTTTGTATTCATTATTTGATGTTCAAAATTGTCTTAAAAAATGATGACTGGTTGAATCTGAAAGATGATTTGTATATATTGAAAATCAAACACCAAAGAAAATAAGATACTCTTATTTAGGACACATAAGCGCAACTAACACTACACTTATGGATTAAAGGAAGCACGGGTTTGTGATGCAAAGTAATCACAAGCCCTTTGCATGGTCATAAAGTAGACCATGCCCGAGAATAAATTCCCGTTGAGAGTTCAAGCCTCCTTTTTGACTGAATACTTGCCTTTAAGATGATGACCAGGTTTCTATCTGAAATAATAGCAAGCCATTTTGGCATGTTTTGAAAGCTTTTGAAACTTCGTGCTCGAGACTACATTAACAGCCCTCGTATCATTATTGAATTACATTTCTAAGGCCCAAATGTTATAGATTTTCAGAAGACATGCCAGAGATACATATTTTTATATTTTTTTGATTTTTTAAATTTCCTTTTGTTTTTGTAAAATTTTATAGAATGAAAATCTTTTCAGAATTTTTAAGTTTTCATATATACATATTATCAGACTATAGAGTTTACCAACCATCACTCGTCCGTTCCTCTGCCAGATGTTTACAAATGTTTCTGGAGACATGCTTTTCATACCAAGCTAACGATCAAGAATTAAATCCTCTCGTAGGCCAACGGTTTAGTAAAGATGTCAGCTAGTTGTGATTCATCACGGGACAAAAGTATACGCTCCCGATGCCATCCTCTATACTTGCTCCTTTATGTAAGGTAGCGAATATATAATCGATGTGCTTAGCTCTTGAATGTTTGAACAATGTTTGCAAGCTTAAAGCAATCGCACTCTTGTTGTCGCAGTACAGAGATCTTATTGAAATTAGAAAGCCATAATCATTATTGTGAACGCATCCAAAGGATTTGTGAGCAACATCCCAGATAAGCAATTATATTCAGACCTTGTACTCGATATGACAATGTCTTTTGCTTCGTAGACACCAACTAACAAGTTTATCCCCGTAAGAAACTGAGTCGCTTCCTGATGTACTACGTCATAGTGTCTGACACCCGCGTGATCAACTGCATAAGCTGTGAGTGACATATCAGTATCCTTCGAGTACCATAGACCCATGTTAATGGTTCCATTAAGGTATCAAAAGATCCGTTTCACCACTTGTAAGTGCTTTTCGGTAGGCTTTGCCTGATACCTCCGTGGCACATAAGCAGACCAACATAGATAAGGTCAGGTCTCCTGGCTGTACATATACATTAGGATCCAATACATGCCACACGGTAAAATGTGTAGCATCAACTTTGTTTCCTTGTAGATCTTCACCAGTTTCTTGTTTTCCAATCATGGTGTGTGGTCGGACATAATCAGTGAATGTGGGAGGGTGGTGATGTAGCAAAACCATATTTTTAACAATTTCAGAAGCATATTAGATTGGTTTATAAAGATGCCTCGTAGGACTTTGAGATATTTGAAATCCCTAAAAAGAATGACATTTGCCCATCATCTGACATCCTTGGAACTTATTATCATCAATTAGCAAAATCAATACACATGGCAGTATTAGTTTTAGATGCAAATATAATCGAACAAACATAAATTTATACAGTAATATGTCATTCCCACATGCCGTGTGAAGAGTGTTTTAGATTAACTAGCACCCCTTGAGAATTGTTGAGAGATGAGGAAGCTTGACAGCATATCATACCATGCACGTGGTGCTTGTTTTAGACCGTAAAGATCCTTTTTGAGCTTGTACATATGCGATGGGTTGTCCTGATCAACAAATCCTTCTGGTTGAGAAACATAGACCTCTTCTTTAAGCTCGCCATTCAAGAAAGCTGTTTTGACGTCCATTTGGTAGATTGTCATATTCTTGTGAGCGGTATTTGCTACGAAGATACGAATGGCCTCTATTCTAGCAACCGGTGCAAATGATTCCTCGAAATCGATACCCTCTTCTTGTCTGAATCCTTGAGCAACTAGTCAAGCCTTATTCTTTAGTACCCCACCAGATTCATCTGTTTTGACCTTATAAATCCATTTAAGTTTTATCAAGAACACATTATCTGGACACGGCACCAATTCCTAAATTTCAAGTCTTTTAAATTCATGAATTTTCTCTTGCATTGCATCGATCCATGACGGTTCGGTCATTGCTTGTTTAAAGTTCTTGGGTTTTACTGAAGTAAGGAAGGCATCAAAATAACACCACATGACATCAGTTTCAAGTTGCTTATTTATAGATACAAAGCGAGAAGGATCACCGATCATGTTTGCTATAGGATGATGCTTAGTCCATCTACCAAGGTGTTCGAATGGAGTGTGGAGTTGTCTCATATTAGATGATGATCCTTGAGAAGTTGAGTCTTCCTGAGGAGATTCATTAAGTGGATCATCATGAAATGTTAGGGTTTTTGGTGAGTCTTCAAAACCTTGAGAAAATGAATTAGAACAGTTATGTTCTTAGTGATGAAGGAAATCTTGTTCGATGGAGCAATCCTGATCAATGAAGTTTAGACACAGGGAGAATCAGCTAATACTTCAGCTCTTGGAGCGACAACTTCTTGAACTGAGAAACAGAAATTGGTGGAGGGTTAAAGTATTCATCGAACATTAGTTGAAACAACCGATCCCAATCATCTCTTATTGGTGGCAAGCAAGGTTGTTGAGAAACATGATTTGAACCGAGTCCTGTACTGGATGTAGCAGGAGTCATTCTTTGAAGCCCAGGTCCTGAACTAAATTGTTTAGAAGCCATTGCTGTTAGCTCATCGAACGTTACATGAATTGTTTCAGTAATTATCCGGGTCCTTTTGTTGTAGATTCTGAACGCTTTCTTTGCATGCCTTATTCCACGAAAATCCTAATGTTTTCTTTTGCATCAAATTTACCCAGATCCTCATTGTCATTGGTAGGATAGCAAAGTGAACCAAAGACATAAAAGAATGATAAGTTCAATTTCTTATCTTGCATAAGCGTGTATGGAGTTTTGTTGTATCGGAGGCGTATCAAAGAACGGTTTTGGGTGTAACAAGCAGTATTGATAGCTTTGGCCCAGAGAAATAATGGAGCTTTAGAAAATATCAGCATAGTTCGAGCAGCTTCTACAAGAGTCTGATTTCGCCTTTCGACAACACCATTCTGCTGAGGAGTGCGAGCTACAGAAGTTTGATGCGTGATGCCAACATTTTCATACCATTCACGAAGTGTCTGATTGACAACTTCGGTTCCATTATCTGTTTGAACATTCCAGATTGTGGCTTTCAAATGAACTTGAACGTTTTTAATACATTTGATGATGGCCACTAGAACTTCACATCTTTTGTCTCAAAAATTGACCCAGTTACATCTGAGTAATCATTACATTACTAAAGTTACACCTTTTCCCATTTAATACTAGCCACACGCCTCGGGCCATACAATTCCATATGCAAAAGATATATTTACTCTTGGTTTGTGTCTTCATGCTTTGGTTGATGAGAAGATTTTTTTTGCTTTTTCCCTAATGCACATGTTGAACACGAACTGTCTTTTTAAAAATTTACGCCAGGAGATTCTCCCCCAAAAATCAAGACTGTCTTTAGCTCAGCTTGTTTCAAAGAACCAAAGTTGGAAGAGATAATCGTAACGGTGCCGATAACAGCTCTTAGGTCTTAACGCATTTCCGATAGAAGACAGATCGGAGATGAGTAATAATGTCATCAATAGAAATGAATGTACAAATTTAATGTCTCGGATCCTGAAAGTAGATCAACAACCGTCCAAATTTTTTGAATAATGCAAGTGTTTTTTTTTATCGCAAATGCAACATTCAAGATCCGTATCACAAAATTGACTCAAAGAAAACAAATATTCTAAGGCCCCTCAAACGTAGTATACGACTAGAGATAATAACTGTTTCCCCATCTGATATCACCATACACCATGATCCTGCAATCTGGTCGATCCCAAATCTAACAGTACCCAGAAAATTTAACTCGACAAAGTTTCATGAGCTGAGAGCAATTCTCTGTCATGTGTTTCGAGCATCCGGAGTCCTAGATTCCCAGAGTACAATCTAGGACAACACTGTCCATGACAAAAGAATAAGACATGAAAATATCTGTATGCTTGGATCCTCCAGGTTGATGTGGGTTCCGAGTGGTTAGTATTCATAAGATTCTACAAAATCTTAGTTATATTTTAGCTCGAACCTTATGTTTTTTAACATTTATTTGGTTTCCTGCAATAGACTTTTTATCTCTGGTTTTTTTATACTCATCTGAGTGGGAATGGTTTGCTCTAGGAGCACTACGTTATTGACGTGAACCCTAGTTAAAGGACACGAGTTACCAACTATAGTGAAAGTTTCTGCTTTTGGTTTCCACTTAAGTCCTACTTCAGTGAATACATGACCTCCTAGGTTTTTAAACAATTATGTTTTCTAAGTTACATAGCATATTTAGTATGGTTATTCCCATTTTGCCACAAAGAATCCCAAGAAGACATTTATCATGAACACCATCAAACATCGATTTATTACAAGTAGCACAGAGAATTTCAAATTCGCTTTTGACAGTGAATGCTTAACATCAACATCACAAACAAGCTTAACAACACGATTCACTTTATTTCACTTTCCTATTTGGGCTTCTACATTAGATCGTGTTGTATTCCTACATGGTGTTTGCGAGATCCTAACATTCGTTTATTGTGCCTGAGGCTTTGAATCCGTAATTACTATAGAACACTTCACCTCCTGTAGAATACAACACAGGTGTGTTCGAATCTAATGTATATAGAAGACACTACCTAGTGAATCCTTTGCGTGAGGATGTGAGAGTTCCACAAGCCTAACAATTCTTGACATTGTTCATGGGTTTGACAGTAACCTTCTTAGCACTAGGTGTTATCGCATTAGGGCACGTATCTTGAACATATACAAACAACTCCTGAATTCTTGTGCAATACATACAAGCAGAGGTCTAAGCTCGCTATCTAAAGTTATCTATCCATAGCTTGTTCGAAATCTTTTTCCCGAAGAATATTAGCTTGTTCTTGAGTGTTCCTAAGATAGTCTATGTGAACTTCCCTATTTTGCAATAACCTAGGAGGCAACGGTTCTAAATCAAGCTTGAACATGCCTAGAGCAATAGTGGTGGCAGAAGGTGTGTGAATAACATTTTCAACTATTTCTTTCCCTTTTGATTTTCGTAAATCATTTTTTAATGATGTTATCACAAAAACCTTATCTTGAATTTGAGCTTTTAAATCCTCATTTTCCACAGATTTTAAGTTCAGTTTGTTAATTAAAGAGTCACTTAGGTTCCTATATGACAACACGAGTCTGTTGATTGAGTGTCAACTGATCTTTAAAAACCTGTTTCATTCACTGATTAATTCATTTACAAAGACGTTCAAGACGCATAAAGCACTTTGGCAACATTAAAATTCATTTCCTTATTTAAGGCTCAATTTCCCATATTATACATGATTAAACGTTCCTTTTCCCAATTGTATTCACTCTTAAAGATTTGATGGTATCCTGTCAACATACAAATGGGTCTAGCCTTTATCTTAGTACCGAGCTTTACAAATCATTGATTTCAAATATTCTGAATTCCACATCATATTTGATTAACGCAATAATTCATCATTTATGGAAAAATACTAGTTTTAATGTCAATATGTCTTCGACAAAAATTACAATGTTTTTCCAAGTTGTGAATAAAGTTATCTAGCTTTAATCATTTTGTAAAATAATATTTATAAAGTTAAAAACATGTATAAATATTATATAAGTAATGGTACATCTGTTGGTAAGGTTTTTGTTGAAAACAAACCAACACTATTCATGTCAGAAAAATAGTGCAGAAATTTTATATAAGAAGTTACCTAGTTTCTATGGTGATTTTACTCATTTTAACACATTTTCGGGCTTAGAAAAACGTGATTGTATAGTAAAACATCATTCCCGACAACTTTGTAGTTTTATATTTAAGCCGACTTGGAACCGAAAGCCCTCAAAAATACCATTTATAAATTTGCCAGATTTATGCCGAAAACTTATTTTGCCGGTATTGTTTCAAATCTAGTTTTAGCCATAACTTCTTCGTTTTACATTCGTTTTTCGACTTCTTTATATGCACGGAATCGTGTTAAGATGTACTAACACATTTTTAAGGTTTTTGATCAACTAAATGCCCGCAACCTATTTTCCTAAACGTGCTGCCCCAAAAGGGTATTTTACATATTTTTGTCAAGTATTTCAACCCCATTTTCATACCACAAATCCACTAGTCTATGTATTTCAATCATCTTCCACAAACACAATCATCCACTAACCTAATCCCATCCAATACTTCACAATATCATGAAATAATTAAAAGATTAATTAAGCTAGTTTATGAACTTTAAACCTAACCACAAGTCTAAAATCATAAGTAAGTAGTGTTTCTTGTTTTTTTTGAAAATGTTTATAAAAGTATACTCGTAAAAGTTTAAAATAAATAGTTGAATATTTATCGAAGTAAAATGACTCGAAAATGTGGGTTTTTACAATAGCGGCGTACTATGACTATGAGATATTGCAAATAGATATCAAAACTGCCTTCTTAAATGGTTATCTTGATGAAGACATTTATATGGTATAACCTGAAGGTTTTGTTGATCCTAAATATCCTAAGAAAGTATACAAGCTTCAAAGATCCATTTATGGTCTTAAGCAAGCATCAAGAAGCTAGAATAAAAGATTTGATGAGGAAATCAAAAAGTTTGGGTTTGCTTAAAATTTTAATGAGCCATGTGTACATCAAAAGGCTAGTGGGAGTAATGTTACATTCCTCATCTTATATGTTGATGACATAATTATCATGGGAAATCACATTCCAAGTTTACAAAGTGTAAAGGATTATATTGGAAAGTGTTTTGCTATGAAAGATTTGAGGGAAACAACATTTATTCTTGGAATCAAAATCTATAGAGATAGGTCAAAGAGATTAATTAGACTTGGTCAAAATGCTTACATGGATAAGATCTTAAAGAGATATAAAATGGATAATTCCAGACGTGGTCATATCCCCATGCAAGAAACACTTGACTTGAACAAAACACAAGGTGCTTCAACACCCGAAGAGGTGAAGCGTATACAAAATGTACCTTATGCTTCGGCTGTGGGATCCATTATGTATGCAGTTAGATGCACTAGACCTGATGTTGCGTTCGCGCAAAATATAACAAGCCGTTTCTAACAGAATCCTGATGAACCTCACTGGACTGTTGTGAAAAATATTCTTAAGTATTTAAAAAATACTAAAGATATGTTTTTGGTTTATGATGGAAATCTGGAAGCTGAACTTCGAGTTGATTGCTACTGCGATGCTGGATTTGAGACTGACATATACGATATCAAGTCTCAAACCGAATATGTTTTCGTTTTGAACGGAGGCGCGGTGGACTGAAAGAGCTCCAAGCAAAGTACTACTACAATGTCTGCTACAAAAGCTGAATATATTGCTGCTTCAGAAGCTGCAATGGAAGCTGTTTGGATTAGGAAGTTTATTTCAGGGCTTGGCATAGTACCAACAATAAACGAACCAATTAAGACGTTTTGCGACAATTCTGCCGCACTTCTTATTACTAACGAACCAAGGGTTTAGAAAGGCGCCAGACATTATAATAGAAGATACTATTATGTTCACGAGTGTATTGAACTTGGCGAGATAAATCTTCTTAAAGTTCACACAGATGACAATCTAGCTGATCCTTTTATGAAGGCTTTACCTAAAGGAAAGCTTACTCAACATGCTAGGAGCATAAGACTTCGTTTAGCTAGTAGTTTCATGTAGATCTGTGTATTTGTATTTAGATAAGGGATATTTGAATAATTTTATTTTATGATAATGATACTTGGTATTTTTGTTATTTTTATTATAAATTGTGTCATATATTTGCATGTTTAAATCCATGAATAATATTTATTATTCTAAATTAATTCATTGTCGGTTAACAATATGGGAATATTATTAAAAATTAAGACAAATCTAAGTGATTGGTGATATCTTGGATATTAAAGGATGTGTTCGCCAAACTCACATAATATTCATAAGATGAATATTAGATTTCCTCAGCTAACAAGAATATTACTTTATGGATCGTCATCATTAAGTAAATCTTGTAAGTGATTTTATTTACTAAATCCTTAGACTTGATATGCAAGTAGGTCTTGCATGTGTGGATAATCTTTCTTGATCTAGTTTAAGTTATCCTGAAAAAAGGTGACTAATAAAGGCTATTTCAGAAGTGATTATGAAGCATGGTGGATAATCTTTCTTGATCTTAGAATTAATCAGATGTGCGTATGGCCGTACCCAAAAACTCATGAAGATATGTCTCATTGATTTTCGGTAATCTTGATTAGTTACATATACGAGAAACAGAATCGTTAAATAATAGAATGACTTTGATCCATATCCATTTTTAACACGATATCTGAAACAAAGGGATTGTAAATGCATAAATCATTTATCCGTGTCTTTTAAAACCACACTCGGATATTTCTGGGAGCATTGGCGTGTTGCTAGACGCTTACCAATGTTATTATACTATTTATACATGTCCAAGTGGTAGCTGTTGGACGCACGCGTTAATACGTAAAATAATGACATTAATATATTAAGTTGTAACACCCCCTTATTTTACATATAGCAGCAGAAGCTAAATTGGGGTATTACTTCATGAATCAACAATCATAATCATAAAAAACGACTCAAAATAGACATTTTGGAAAATTTAGTTATCATTCAATATTATTTCAGAGTTTTACAAAAAGAGGTCCCAAAATACATATGAAAACATAGAGTTTGAATGATAACAAGTTTGGACGTCCTCAAGTCCAATGCCACTCCGTGTCATAGGTTGCTCAATTACCTGAGATAAACATGCTAAAAAGGTCAACACAAAGGTTGAGTGAAATTCACAGGTTTGAAATGTAATAGTTGAATATAAGTCAATGTAATAGTAATAATTGCAACGAATACGATTATCATGGTAAACAATATTATATTATTGCACTAAGCTCGTGACACCGAAGCCTTAAGTAAATGTTATTCATAAGTTGTTGCCCCAAGCGGGTGCTTTGCCAAACACCCGGAGTTCCTCAAATGAAATGCGTCCGCTGGCCATGTATGTACCAGAACCTGGACGGGAAAGTTCAGTCCCAATAGATCTATTCACGGCATTCGCGCTTACTTAGCAAAGTAATTAACGGTTCATAATAGTGGGGCCTTATGAAAAATGGAGGTACTTAGACAATAATATATCAGGATAGTATACAGTTGGAAAATACTTGTATTCATGTTTATAGCATGTATCTCCCCACAGAGTTTAGAAAACATGTAAATGTGAGACTATGAACTCACTTTGATAAGGTAGTTGATTGATGTCAAAAGTGACTCAAATGGAAATAAACGGCTTCGTCACACAACATATGGTAATATGTCAAGTCTTAGTTTGATTGTTTCAAAACTTTATTTCATAAAGTTTAACGTAAATGATTTTGGTTTATTAGTTTGTGAAAACATCGTATCACTGTTCGGGCTATCATAATCCAGAGGTCATGTAGTAAACGTTTGAGGAGCTAGGACACTTTAAATCGTAAATCCAGCAACTCGTCAAAACGTCTACCCAAATGAAAGCCCCTCACATGAAATTCCCTAGTAACGTGATACGTTATAGTTTAAATGATAGGATTTTATCTTTTTAAGTTTCTTCAAAAGCTAGTGGATGATAAATTATGTTAAATATATAACATAATTATTTTATAGTGTTTCGATCGATGAATAAAACGATAAATGTGTCGGGTTTTAATAAAATCAAGTCTTATATTTAATTATATTTTTATAATTAATATAAAAATATTACATTTTATACCTTTGAGAATATGAAAATGACAATATATACCCTTGGTATATATTAATTTACACTTTTGGCCTGAAAGTTTAATAATTTCAAAAGTTATAATATATACCCTTATGCATGAAATGTTTTGCGTTTTTGGTCCAAATTCCATAATCTTTGTATTTTTGATCTCAAAATCAACTTGCAGCATATAGCTTATTACTATAAGCTAAAATAAGTAAGTTTTACGAGCTTGTAGCTTATGAAAAGAGCTTATGAGCTTAAAAATCCAAAATGGGCATGTTTGGTTTAGAAACAATAACCCGATGGGTTAGGGCTTTTAGGATTAGTTTTAATGATTATAAAAGTGATAAGTGAGCTTATATAAATAGCTTATTACAACAGCTTATGGCTTATAGCTTATTAGGTTCACGAAAAGAGCTTTTAGGGTTTTAAGGGCGCGTTTGGTTTAGGAAAACCAAACGTGTAGGTTTGAAGTTTAAGGGCTTATTACATGTGATCATAAAAGTGTATAAGAGCTTATAAAGGATCTAAACTTATCAAGAGATTATTGAACAAGTTGTCGAACTTACAAGAGCTCGAATGGGTCAAAAATGGCTTGATATAGGTCGAAAACTTAAAGATGAATCAAGAACTCCTCTTTATTATTAAATCTTGGCTTTTACTTAGCTTATCCTACATTTCTTCTCTTTTATGGCTTGGCTAGATCATCATTTAGAGGTAGTATTTAGTTTAGTGGTGAATTATAAAAGTGTGCATGTATGTGTGTATATATATAGGGCAAAACTTGGAGTGGTGGCCAAGTTGAGAAGCGTAATGGCCAACGTTTAGTAAGGTGACTATTAAGAGCTAGGTGGATAGCTTAGCAAGGTGTGTGGAGGTGAGGTGGGTTTGGTTTGCCAAGGTGGTGACAAGAAGGTTCAACTTGGGGTGCAAGGTAACAAGTAGCTTACAAGGAGGTGGTGAGGTGTTGAGGTGCTTAATTTTGGGGCTCAATGGTAGTGACAAAGTGCTAGAAAAGGTGGTGTGTCATGGTGGAGGGTGGTAGCTTGGTTAGAACTTGGTTCGAGCTTGTTTAGGGTGTTACGGGTTCATTAGGGTTTCGGGTTAGGGTTTTGGATTTAGAGTTTTAGATTTTAGACAAGTAGGGGTGATATTGGAGGGTAACTATAGTTCAAATGTTGTGCTTTGGAAGTTTGTATCTTGTGTTTAAGAAGTGGTACGAAATGCCTTAGAAAATTAGAGGGAAATAAGTTCATTTGAATGGTGTGCTTAATCGGGTTATACTTTGTGCTTTAAGGAGTTGTACATTGGTTTTGGAGGGAAAATATATTCAAAAGTTATGCATTATAACCTTGTACATATGCCTTGAAAGCTTGTATATTTGTTTGTATAAAAACATTACATGTAATCGAGGTTTCTATATAAACGTTAATGTTTAAAATCCGTTTTGATATAACGTTATGGAAAATACGTTAAATAGATAACGTATGGATTTTAGAACATATTACTTGACATATTAAAATGTTTAATTGACATAAACGTTGATGGAATTGGTATTGGTGGTTGCGTGAGCTCGTTTACTTTGAAAATGTAAGTTACGTTACATTATGGATGAAATAAAGCAAAAATCTTTCGTGAAAATAGTTGCATCTAATTTAATAGATGGAAATTACACTGAGAAAAAGTGCATCTAATTTTATAGATGGATAATTACATATAGGAAAATTGTAGGTTGTTATAGTCTCCTAACCTTAAAGAAATCTTGTCCCGAGATTTAGTTGGATGTTAGAGTGATGTTTGAAAATAGATGTGGATACTTGGCACGAATTTGATCTTTGCGTTCCCACGTAAATTCTGGTCCTCTTTTAGAGTTCTATCTTACTCTGACTATAGGGATACGACTTTGTTTCAGTTGCTTGACTTCACGATCTATAATTTCAATTGGTTCTTCTACAAAGTTGAGTTTGTCATCGAGCCGAAGTTCTTTCATTGGAATGACGAGATATTCGTTAGATAGGCATTTCTTTAGATTAGAAACGTGGAAGGTACTGTGGAAATTACTAAGTTCTTCAGGAAGCTCAAGTGTATATGCCACTGGGCCGACAATTTTAAGGATCTTAAATGGTCTAAAGTACTGGGGGTTAAGCTTTCCTCGTTTTACAAATTGGATGACACCTTTTCGAGGTGACACTATTAACATAACACGATCTCCAACATGGAAATACAAAGGCTTTCGCCTTACATTGGCGTAACTCCTTTGCCGGTCTCATGCAGCTTGCAAGCGTTGTCGGATTTGAACTATCTTTTCGGTGGTTACATGGATTATCTCTGGTCCCATGAGTTGGACATCTCCAACTTGGGCCCAACAGATAGGTGATTGGCACTTTCGACCATAGAGTACCTCGAATGGTGCTGCCTTAATACTGGCATGGTAACTATTATTAAAAGAAAATTCTACCAGTGGTAAGTGTCTCTCCCATCCTTTTTCGAAATCTATAACACAGGCTCGAAGCATGTCTTCTAGTGTTTGGATGGTGTTTTCACTTTGTCTATCAGTCTGGGGATGATATGTCGTACTCATGTCTAATTGAGTACCCAAGGCACTCTGCATTGACTGCCAAAATCTGGATGTGAAATGACTGTCATGATCCGATATTATGGATATCGGCACTCCATGCCGTGAAACTATCACCTTTATATACAACCTTGTAAGGATTTCCATACTATCTGTCTCTCTGGTAGGGATAAAATGTGCTGATTTGGTAAGGCGGTGTACAATGACCCAAATTATGTCATGTCCACTTGATGTTTTGGGTAGTTTTGTAATGAATTTCATCGTTATTCTTTCCCATTTCCATGAAGGAATCTTTGGTTGTATCAGTAAGCCGGATGGCTTCT
>BQNB010127514.1:0-19429 GCA_026074375.1 Tanacetum coccineum
TTGCTTTATGTGTGGGACGGAAAAAGAGTGAACATGGGTAGATTATTATAAAATGATTGGGTATTAGGTATAATAAAGGGTATTTGTTGAAGCGTAGATAAGTTTTGGTGGTTCCGTGAATGCCTAAACGTATTTTATCAAGAAACGTAAAAACTTTACGTAACCAATAAAATAAAATGAGCAAAGTTAATAATTATCCTCCAAATAATTATCTAACACTTGCTTGACGTAAACATTTAATTGTTTGATGCCTGTTTACGTTGAATGATAATTTTTAGCTTACGCGATTTTAACTTAACGATTAAAATTAAAAGCAAACGCGTACGAGACTAAAAATAAATAGTGGAATAAATGACGTCGTAAAATGACCTGAAAACACGGGGTGTTATAATTGTCCCTGGGTAGATCCCTCCGGTTCTGGCTGGATCATGGGAACTAATACCTAACTTTACCAACCTTATAACTCCGATAAAAGTAAATACTTGGTTGGTCTTTTTGGTACTGTTCACCTTGCCATAAAACCAATTGAAAAACTCAATCAGGTACTTGTGATATAAATATCAAAGCTTTTTGTACCATGATTG
Source organism: Tanacetum coccineum (assembly GCA_026074375.1). Taxonomy (NCBI): domain Eukaryota; kingdom Viridiplantae; phylum Streptophyta; class Magnoliopsida; order Asterales; family Asteraceae; genus Tanacetum; species Tanacetum coccineum. The sequence goes on from BQNB010127514.1 coordinate 585, forward strand.
TTTTTGACTTTTCAGATGCTCCCTCTCAACATGTGCATCGATATATGAAAATGTTTAGCACAAGGAGGATGGAGTATACACATGAGTCCTTAATGTCACATTTTTATCAGTTTTTATATTTTAATCACATTTTCTCCCCTTCTCAAAATTTCAAACCCTTTGATATTTTGGATATCAATAGATTCAAATATGTTAAAAAAATTTGGGAGAAAAATGTGCCGATTATTCACAAGCCAAATAGGGAACATATGAATGCTCCCCCTCAATTTATGAGGGTACGTGTAAGTGTCAAGTATAAAAAAATTGAAAGATTTTAAGTTTAACGAAAAACTCATGAAAAACTTTATAGATTGACACTGAACACCTAAAGATACACTACATACTTATAATAATGTACAAGATATATTATACAAAATAAGATGATATTGACCTGAGTATCGGAATGATGAAATCATTCAGTTCTCTGGATAAGTCTGTAGTCAACATCTCTTAACCTTCCACTCACAAAGCTTTCGAGACTCCTGAAAATTCTCCTAATCTTGAGTCTTCTCTCGATCACCTCCATGAACTCCTTACTTCTCCTTTTATCATCCTCAGACCAGATTCTAGTCTCCATGCCCGGATTATACTTAAACAGCCTGAAGTCTTTGACCATATGATTCAACCTTTCCAGAACTCTTGTCAACGTACCATCACTAAACTTGTGCACCTCATTCAGTCTTATCATCTTCTTCTGATCAGATCTATCTCTGTAGATTACAGCCCTCGGCTTGCTGACGATGGTGTAATCCTCTTTGAATGGAAAATCCGATGCATCCCAACTCGGCTGTGTAATATTAAGCTTAGTTTGATAGCTCTCAATGCCGAGCTGCAAGTCTACCACACGTTGTCTGATGACAATGTTCCTGATCCACATGTTGACTGCGTTGAATAGATGAACTTTGTCGGATCCAGGTAGGTGGTTGAGCTTGCCTTAAAGATGAAGCAAGTATAGATCTTCAAAATCATTCAGATGCAGATTTTTGATGTCAGTTTCGGAGATCTTGTACTCGTTGTAGTCAGCTCTGCATAGGACAATCTCTCTCAGATAGGTATAGCCATATCTTTCATATGTCTTGAGACTGGTAACACTGAGAATCCGCATGTGGGATTTGACTGTACGATGATCATAGGGGGCACTGTGTTTTTGGATGTAGAATTACTTCCGCTTAAACCACCAGTGTGTGATACCATATGTTGCACTAATATCATAATCACGTTCACTTTCAATCCACAGTGACGAAACTAATTCTTCGAGCCCAAAGTCTAGATAGTGAGCGGCTTTAAGCTTGGAAATTGATAAAGCACACCTTCGTTCATTGTCGCCTGATACAAGATATTACAGGTCTCTATTGAAGAAGAAGTGTGGTTGAATGGTTACCTAACCTGGTGGACCTCCTAAAGGCAATGGTTTGCTTACGTCAGGCACAACCCGATGACCTTCAGGATTCATCAAGTCAATGTTGTTAGAGAGTAACCGGTGAAACTCTTCCATCTGGAATTGAAGGGAAATGCTGTTGGTGTGGAATGATTTGACGGTCATGTAAGCTGGGCCTTCCAAGTCATCTTTGGTGAGCTTCTTCTTCCCAATCCGTTTGCAATACCATTTAATGAACGATCCCATATCTTTAGTTTTACTTAGAAGCTTGTTTTCCTCTGGATCTTTATATGACTTGGCTAAAGCATCGGCCCAGTTTTTCTCATCTTTAGGTAAATCATTCGAAGGAATGACCCAGTCTGGTTCTGGAGTTTCTGGTCTATCTTCCTTTGGAATAGGCTTCAACCAGTCTGGTCTGGTCTTGATCTTGGGAAGATGTGCAGTATCGGTGTCCTCTGAATCTAAGATATTCACATCATCTAGTATAGGAACTTCTTTGACAGGTTATTCAGAATGAGGAACGAACTTCTGCTTGGAGGAGCTGGAAGGAGCTTCTCTAGTGTCAGAAGTTTTTCAGGCTGAGGACTAAGGAGCTGGAGGCAGTTTTAAGCCTGAAGCATCAGAATCTGCCTTTTCTTCTTGCCTTGGTCTGAATCAGGTGGAGGAGGAGGAGGATCTTGGTCGTCACGACATCTCTTACGAGACTTAGTAGTTGCTTCAAGGAACTCATCCCTGTTATCACGATCCATAGATGCCTTGAGAGCTTCGTAAAGAGCTACATGTTCAGGCTGCAATTGGTATGTGCCACTTTCAAACATCCGTTAGTGAAGTATTTCTTTCATTTTAGCTTCAGACAAATCTCTTAAGCGCTCATAGAGTGGAGCTTGAAGAGCTGTTTGAACAGCTTCTTTGACAACTTCATTGACTGTTTGGTTGATCTGATGAGACATGTCACGAAGCTCCAACGTAAAAACCCTGGATGAAAGACCTTGAACAGTCTTGTCCTGAAGCTTGTGTCTCTTTTCAAAATTAGCACATACTTGTTCTAGTGCCGAGACACGAGAGGCTAGATCAGGATCTGAAGAGCTTTGTTGTTGTGGAGGTGGTGGAAGTAGAAGGGTTGTTGTTGTAGTCACGGTTGTAGCTATAAAGATTAGAGATTAAATGGTAGGAGATACAGGTTTTGGAGGTATGAGATCGACAACGGGTGTGGATAGTGGAGGAACAGAGGAGGACGTTTGATGAATCAGAACGGTGACCATGGATTCTACTTTAGTTTCCATATTTGTTTTTCCAGGATCCTCTTCTGTTGTTTTATCATTAAAGAACTAATCACCGAAAGTAAATGCTTCCAGATTCTTCATAGATGAAAGAGTCCTAGTTGAGCTTAGTGGATTTTCCATGTGGACATGTTCCTCATCTGGATGCTTTAAACTTTCATGCACTTGAGGATACACAGTGGCAACAAAGTTATCATGCATATGCTCAGGGTCTGGTACCAGACAAATGAGCCCATGACTTTGTCCTAGGCGGTCTGGTCCAGCATGGTCTATCTTCCAATGAGACAAGCATCTAGTGGTGGTTGAGACTCGGGTGTTTTACCAGGGTCTGATCCAGCCTGGCCTTCATTAATTTCAACAGTCTTTTCCTCTAGATTTACCTTGTTAGCCACATCTTCTCCTTTGTTCTTCACCAATATTCAAGATCTCAGTATCCCCTTCATTGTTCGTCTTATCAGTTTCAACACCCGTTTCTGCATCTGTGGGAGATGGAGTATCACGGACTATATTAGCGGATGTATCATCCTCAGGTTGTACAGAGGCCCCAGTAGGTTCTTTTTCAGTCACTAGGATTCGCCTCTGAAAAATGTACTAATCTGTGGTACTTGTCTTCTTAAGCGTTTTCAGTTCTAACAGTAATTGTGCAACCTGCTCATCTGTAGCAATCCCTTTTGTTGGGAATAAATCTTCATCAAGAGTTAATACTGCCAAGATATAACTAACAGTACTAATGGAGTTAGTACTACCAGTACAAACTTAGTACTGCTAGTGTTAGTTAATACTGTTAGAAGAAAAGTTAATACTGCTGATGGTTAATGCTGCTGACTTGGAGATAAGGATGCAAGGAGATAATTATGGAATGTATATCTTTTATATTTTAGGAAGATACGTATATGATTATAATTGTAGTTGAACCTAAAAGTTCGGTAGTTATCTTGTAAAGGACTCCTTATGGTGTATAAAAGGAGATCATAGGTTAAGGTTTAGAATATACTTAAGAGATAGATATACATCTTTGAGAAAAAAGATATAGCTTCAAGGTTTGTAACCCTTAGTACTACCCCAAGCTATGAGTACTCGTATTATCATTTAATAATATGAAGCATTTTGTGTTTTGTTTCATTGTTTTTGTTTAGTACTGTTTCTTTGATATATATTCTGAGTATTGAAGTGTAGATTTACGCTTACACTTTGATATACATCAAAGTCTCTAACAATTGTTATTTGGATTCATCCAAGGTAACCTACTCTTTACAAGGTAAAGAATCGATCAAGGCGTGGGATCAACACCTTTCCCTTTACCTTCAACAATAGGGAGTTTTTGAGTGATACCTAAGGCAGGTTCACGAAAAGCCACACCGCCAACAGGTGCCTAAAATGATTCCAGACTCATTTGAATAGCTCGTTCGACATCATATTCTTCACCTTCACCTTGAGGTTCAGGTTCATGGTTAACCTCTTCATCTTCATCAATAAGCTTGAGAGGACTATTTCCTTTGCAAACTTTCCCCACTTTACCTCTTTTAGACTGCTTAGCAGGTGAGGGATCTGAAGGCTTTTCCTATGCAACCTTAGGTTTCTTTGCTGGAGCAGGTTTGGATTGCTTAGTAGACACTGGCTTGGATTGCTTAGCAGTTGTAGGATTCTTAGACTAATCGGCTTTAGATGCTGACTTCTTCTTTCCTCCCTTTTCTGTTGTAATTTTTTGATCATGCTTTGCAACCATTTCCATGTAAGAGTTGTAGTAAGGTGCACTCCTAATGTTGTTCGTGATCAGCTCCTTAGGAATTTGCATTCGAAAGACTTCATCTTCTTTGCCTTTGGGGACAAATTTAAGATTTCAAAGTCTGTGATCCTCTTTAGCAAGGTGAAACAGAGACCCAGACCTTTAGTTAACGTGGTTTTTCTTCCCAAATAGCAGATGATTAGTTTTGTAAACCGACAGTAAGGAATAACATAAGGTTTAGTCTTCTTGTCCTTCTTAGTAGCAATGCCCAGATTGGCCTTATCAGCGAGAAAAGTCTGGATAGCTTGTATAAATTCTTCTCACATGAGTTCAACATAGTCAACATTTGTACGGGTAATAATACCCCAAAGCATCTGAAGAACTGGATATCTGGGCCTATCATACCCAGAAGTCTTACCTATGAGACATTGGTTGATCAACGATAATATAGCTCTCCAGGGCTGATATAGGTGATTCACAGCCATTCTTGATACAAAGTGAAGTTCCTCTGGATAGCCCAGCTTATTCACAAAGTCCATGATTGCATTACCCAAAGGAGGTGACTCAAACTGATGAGCTTGATCAATGGGTGTTATCTCTAAAGCTTCCCTTAGAAGATTTGCGTCCAGTATGAACCAGTCTCCATCCAACTGAAAACGGTAAGCCCCAGTCTTTGCCTCCTGTGTAAGGGTATTCCAAAACTGTTGAATATAGATAGCTGGAACAGAAGCTGAGGCAGTAAATGCTCTGAAGAAGTTTATATTTTATAGAATATCCATAGAGATCTGAAAGATTGGGTTCCTTTGCTTCTTTTAAAGATCCAAAACATAGTTACTCTTTCCAATAGGTACCCATGCACCAAATGGTAGTATCTGATCGTCAGATATTATGGGAGCAAGAGCGGGAACATTCTCATTGGCCATGTTATCTGCACAAGAATATCAACATAGATAGGCAGACATGACATATATTTGATGTTAGATGAGAATATCATTCATGATGTTTGACATACTTTGATTGATTAAGGTGTGATTAAATCAAGCATGAAGGAATATTTCACATTGAGTCGGTGGTCATTGACTTGGGTCAAATCTAAAGTAAACATAAGTCAACTTTTGACCATAGGTCCAGAAGATATCCGTTAAACACAATCACAAGTTAACAAGGCCTTGATGGGAGTTAACTAAGTAATTGCATCTTTGGATTGGGCCTAAAGATGGTATTGGGATTAATGGGCCAAAACTTTGGAATTTTGGCCCAAACTGCTACCCACTTGACACCAAATCGCTACGAGGTTTGATAATCAAACCGCTAAGAGGTGGATGGAGAAAACCGCTACGAGGTATGCCTAACAAATCACTATGAAGCGGTTTGATCAAACCGCTATGAGGTGATATGATCAAACCGCTATGAGGTGATTTGATCAAACCGCCACACGGAGAATCTGTCAAACCGCTAAGAATATTTTAATCAATTAAATCAAACAGCTATGACCAAACCGCTATCAATATTTTACTTGATTTAATGAAACCGCTACCATTTAAGAAAAATTCGAAATAGCGGTTTGAAATAATTTAATAATAAAAATAATCTGCATCAAACCGCTACCTCGTAGCAGTTTGCCTGCATATATTAAAATATTCAATAATAATCAAAGTAACCTTCCCCTAGTTCTCTTTCCATCATATCATTCCAATTCTTCCTATTAACTTTCTGTGTTTCTTTATCTTTGAGTGGTTGCCTAGGAGTTTTTACGTGTTTTGCACAACTAGGTTCAACTTCTTGTAATTCAGACACAACTTTTTCATTTGTTACTTCCAACCTTGACTTAGACACCTCATTTGGTACACTTAAACTTTCTGATTCAGTCTCAAAAGAGTGCTCAAAGGTATTTCCACAAGATCCTTCACTATCATTTGATTGATAGGTAGAATGCTCAGAAGAATTGTCATCTGAGACACTAATTTCAGGTTTTTGAGGACCCTGTTTACCATAAACATACAAAGAATCATCAATTTCCTCTTGTGATTTAGGAGTATAATCTCCACTTAAGGGATGTGGAACACCTTTAAAATCATTAGTCTTTGAAAATCTACTGTACAAAGGTTTTCCTATTGAATCCTCTTTTGAACAATTAAAAACAGAAAAGTTCATTTCTTCCTCATAACTTAGAACCTCATTGTTTGATTGTATCTCAAATCCTAAGCCAACTTTACTATTTGAACTCATGCCAGACTCAATTAATCTCCAAAGATTCTTGGAAGAATCTTTCCATGAATCTAATGTTTTCTGCAATTGTTCCTTTTCTTTGACAGCTTTCATTCCTATTCTCCTATATCTTTTAAGCTTTTCATCTTTTTCATATATTTCATTAGCCTGAAAAGTAAGTTTTTCATTTAGAGAAAGTTGCTGTTTTTGAAAAGTAACAAGTTGAGCTTCTAGTTTCTTAACAGCTTGACTATAGGCAAGTATTTGTGCTTCTTGATCACCTAACTGATTCATTTGTTCATCACATAGTGTTTTAAGAGAATTGTATGAATCAATGCAAGTTTTAGAACACAAAGTTACCTCATTGCTTGAGCTGATAGCCATAAGTGCATGATTTGTTTCTTCAGCTTCAGTATGTTCTCCCCAATTGACAATCCCATCATCCATTGTCAGCAAACCCATCTGATTCTTCTCTTGCTTCCCAGCTTCTTGATGTTGATAAAGTGAGTCTCTCTTCTTCTTTCCATCATGTGTCCCCTTTGCTGTACATTCCCTAGCAAAGTGACCAGTGTTGTGACAATTGAAGCATTCAAGCTTCTTTTTGTCAAAGCCAACAAGTGTTTTTCCATCCACTCAAACTCTCCTTCCTGTTTTCTTATAGAACTTCTTCATTCGAATAGCAATCATTGCTATTTGACAATTTATGTCCATCTCTTCAATGTTTACATCATCAATTTGTTCCAGATCTTCATGAAGTAAGTCCCAGTCCTCTGATTGTTTGGCAAAGAGGGAATAGATTACTTCATTAGCAAAACCAGCAAGAATTTCTTTTTCAAGAATATTGGTTGAAGAAGTAGAAGGAGTGCAAGTACTGTAGGCACCAGTAAAACCAGACTTTACTTTATTAGTGCTACTTTTGCTTTGTGAAACAAAAGCAACATTTTAAGCACTTGAAGATGTTTTTGAAGCACCTTGAATCTCTTGCTCAAAAACTCTAAGGTTATTGTACAATTCATCAATAGATAAAGTGTCAATCTCTGGATTAGTTCTCATTGTCATTGCCAGATTAGACCATGCTGGGGGAAAAGATCTAAGAAACTTATGATTTGCATCCTCTGTTGATACTTCAGCACCATGAGCTTCTAATTGAGAAAGTAACTATTGGAATCTGTCATATCCCTTTTCTAGTCCTTTAGTATTGGATATTTTAAATGCTTTAAGCTGTTGTTTGAAAACAGCCTTCTGCATTTTCTTTGAATTTGCATTACCACCAAACCTAGTTCTGATGGCTTCCCAGATCTCTTTTGCATCATCCATTCCATGAAATCTTCTCATATGTTCTTTGGGAATGGCCATCAGCAAGATATTCTTAACCTTCCTTTCCTTTTCAACAACTTGAATTTCTGCAGCAGTAACTGGTGAAAGTACTCAAACAATACCATCCTTTCCAGTTGAAATTCTCTTCTTGGAGTTTCCATTCTGAATTACCTTCCATACTTCATTGTCAATGTACTCAAGGTAATGCTCCATCTCCATAGCCCATATATCATACTCCTCCTTCTTCAGAATTGGGAGTTTGATATTTGAGATAGCAGTTGTTTGAGGAATCACCTGTTGTTGTTGTTTAGGTGCAGCACCAGTGTCTGATGCATCTTCATGGTTTGATTCTTCATCACTGAGATGTTGTGAGAACTCATCATTAGCAGGTTGAGACATTTTGTAAAGATCTGAAGTAGGGTGTTTGTCTGTGGTTCTTTGTGATTCTTCTTACTCAGAGTCCCTCTATTGGCTCTGATACCACTTGTAGGTCCTTGGTATAGGATCTGACTAGCCTTTGTAAGACGATAGATAACTTGGATAAATCCAAATCAACTATATGAGAGACACTGACTATGAATATCAAGTGTTAATGCGGAATCTTAACACAAGAATTAAGAAGAAACAATAATACTAAATTGCTATTAAGCTCTAATGCTTCTATTGATATTTCTCAATCACGTAGTACATAACATTGTGCCTTAGGGTTCCTTTTATACACCAAGGAAACCCTAATGGGCTTACAATCGTGTCAAAGGATAATACATATCCTTTCCTAAGATATCTCCTAAGATATCTCTAAGATAACTATTACTATTCTGTTACATAAACAGACTTAACTATGAACAGACTTAACTAACTATGACCAGTACTAACTCTAGTACTGCTAAGACTACCAGTACTAACTTAGTACTGCCAGACTTAACTTAGTACTGCCAGTATTAACTCAATACTATCAGAACTAACTATTACTACCAGACTTAACTGTTATACTACCAGTATTAAGTCTGTTACAATCTATTTCCCAACACTTTTTATAATTGAAATTAATAGCCTGTAGTTAGGTTGTTAAGTGCTCATAAGCTCAAGCTATGTCTCAGCTTATTGAGCTTATTAACTCTATTGAATTTCGAATCATTTGTGCATTTTCCTGAGTTTACTCTCTTGAGCATTAGATTTAAAGGATTTATTGTGTTTCTAGCTTATTTTGTTTTTCATTTTTAGTTCAAATACTTCATAAGCTGCTTAGAACTTTTTTTGTCTTTGAATTTGAGCTTAATTTGAGCTTTTTGCAAGCTGTTTAGTCAAAACAAGCAAAAGTGAGCTCAAAAGCTCACTTTCTGTAAGCAGGTTTTCAAAAGCTCCTAGAGAGCTTAATTTTTATTTTTAGCTTAAGTTGTTTTTATAAAAAGTATTTAAAAAAAGTGTTATCTTTCAGTTTTAATATTTGGTTTTCAAAAATAAAAAAATTAGCAAAAACGGGTGTGGCCAACCTCGAACCCAAGACCTCCTACTTATAGACCATACGTTTTACTAAGTGTGCTACAATAGCTCATCCGTTGAGCTATTGATGCACATTTGTTTTATACACGGTTTCTTTTCTTTCTCTTAAATATAAGCCGTAGCTAAATAAGCCGTTTTCACAGCTTATTTGATAAGCTGAGTTGTGTCTTTTATTTTTCTAGTAATCTTTGTTGCATCATAGACTTTTCCTGAATTTTTGACATTTTTCCATTAATTAGTTATTTTTTAGGATTTAATTAGATTAAATTAGTTTTTAATTCATAATAAATTCAAAATTAATTAATAAAATATTTTTCTTTTTCTTAAAATTTTCTTTTGTCCTATTTTAGGTTTACAAATTTAGTTTGCATTTTTAGGGGTTAATCTTAGTATATTTGATTAATTATCGCGTTTTATTTGTTTCTCGTTAATTGTTTAAGTGTTTAATCGCTTTTAATTGTTCATTTTAATTGTTGCTTTATTTAGTAGTTATAGATAATCAAAAATATCTTTTCTCTCATTCAAATCATAATCTGAGCTAAAACGTGGTTTCAATTTCGCAAGTCGTTGGGGAAACGACCCGGGTGATCATTCTTCCCGGTTAGATCCTTTCGTCCTCGAAAGTTTTATTTTTGTTAAATATTTCAAAAATCCAAAAAAATTAAAAAATATAAAAAGTAAAAAATATTTTCTTTTTCTTTTTAGTATAATTATCATATAAATATAAATAAAAAAATCAAAAATATAAAAATTGTCCTAAAAAAGAAAATAAAATACACAAAGTTGGTAAACGAACACCAACATATAATACCTTCAATTGAGGTATTATCATAAATAAGTTCCGGTGAACTTGAAAAGTTCCCAAATCAAACCAAAGATTCAAAAACTTGCCATTTGTGTCACTTACGAAATACGGCTCACCTTAAGAAGAAATTTTTAAGAGCTACCGTGAAGTAAGTTGATTATTTGGTTTTAAGTTGTCTTCCGTGTATCCATTTAAAATAGATTGTTATTAAAAAAAATTCAAAAATCCAAAAAATTAGTGTAATTTTTGTTTACTTTTTAATTTCTTTATTTTTAGTGCATGCGCACTCGTTCTCAAGCTCGTAATCAAAATCGTCGACAACAACAATTAACAACGGTTATTGTTGAGGAACCCGAGTTTCCAATGGCCGACAATCGACATGGCTTCAAAATGCTACAGAGCTCTCATCGAGGGATACGAAGATGCAATTGTTGTTCCACCGATAAATGCAAACAATTTTGAGCTTAAACAAACTTTGATTAATCTTGTTCAAAGTAATCAATTTACGGGTAAACAAGACCCTCATAATCATCTTCGATTTTTCAACAAGGTTACTTCTACGTTTAGACATCCTGAAGTTCCAAATACAACGATTAAGCTTTTGCTTTTTCCTTTTTCTCTCGAAGGTGAAGCCCAGACTTGGCTAGATAAGGAACCACCTCGATCGATTCTAACGTAGGATGATCTTGTCTCGAAATTCATAAACCAATTTTTTCCACCTTCGAAAACAACTTACCTTTGAAATGAAATCACTACTTTCTACCAAAAACCAAATGAAACTTTCAACGAAGCATGGGAACGTTTCAAAGGACTTCTTCGTCAATGTCCTCACCATGGTTTTTCAGAATTACATCAACTTGATACGTTCTACAATTCTTTGAATACCAATGATCAAGATGCTTTAGATTCCGCCGCGGGTGGCAATTTTCTAGATAAGATGCCTCGTGATGGTTTAGCCATTATTGAGAGTAAAATCTCAAGGTTCCGTTATTCATAGAGGTCGTGCAATTGAACCAAGATGAGTACGAATGCTCCCTTACGACTTCTACAACCTTCTAATTCTTTTGAATTTCAACAACTCGCCGCTTCTCTTGAAGACAAAATAGATATTCAAATGAGCCGATTAGAAAATATGATTAGTGAAAAGAATGTTACGACTCCTGCTACCATCAAAGCAGTCGAGCAAGTTTGTGTTACGTGTGGTTCAAACCATAATTTCAATAATTGTCCATTAACAAGGAATGATTTTCCTGTTTTTCACGATAACATTCATCAATTCCAACAAACCGTCGCCGTTGGTAATTTTGTTCAAAGGAATCCTCCTAATTTGGCAAGTCAAATATGACCACCCGGTTTTAATCTTCAAAACAACCAAGGAAACCCAAGCCGATATCAAGGAAACAATTTCAATTCGAATCAAAACCGTGGAAACAATTTCAATCAAAACCATCAAAACAATCAAGGTCAAGTTTTTCAACCACCAACCAATCAACCACCGGTTTACCAAGTTCCACCATATCAAGCTCATACGCCCCAAATTCAAGGTGTTTCAAAAACGGATTTTGAAAACCACGTCAAGGCAAATGATGCGGTATTGAAGAATGTTCAAAATCAAGATCAAAATTTGCAAAATCAAATGATTAATGTTACGAGTTTGTTGACAAGTCTTTGTAATAATTTCAAAAATTCCGCCTCTACTTCGAATTCAGGAACTCTTCCAAGTCAAACCGTAACTAAGCCTCGTCAGCAAATTAATGCTATCACCACAAGGAGCGGTAAAACTTTGGAAGGACCTTCGACTCCTCTTGTTCCTATACTCGTTGTTTCTAATCCTCAAAAAGAACCCAAACAAAACCCAGAGACGTCAACGGAAAAAGTGCAAAATCCAAGTTCAGAAAATACCGCACATATCCCACCTCCGAAGGAAGAAGATTCCATTTTCATAGAAATTCCAAAACCAAAAGCAAAGAAAACCGTTAATGTTGAAATTCAAGATCTTAATTCTCCAAGACCTAATTCGTATCAATCTAAACTTCCATATCCCGAGAGGATGAAAGTGAGAGAGAACGATAAACCAAGTGCTCAACATAGTCAGTTTTTGAAGATGTTCAAACAACTCCGTTTAGAGATTAGATTGAAAGATGCTCTTGTCGAAATGCCAAAGTTCAACAAATGGTTAAGCTCGTTGCTAAGGAACAAAGAGAAGCTAGAGGATATCGCCATTACGACCGTGAATGCCGAATGTTCCGCCATCATCATGAACAAAGTTCTCGAGAAGCTCGAAGATCCGGGAAAATTTCTTATTCCATGTGCTTTACAAGAGCTTGATAGGACTAGTGCTTTAGCCGATTTCGGAGCTAGCATTAATCTTTTACCTCATTCTATCTACAAGCAACTTGGGCTTGAAGCGTTGACTCCCACTCGAATGACACTCGAGCTTGCTAATCATTCAATTACCCACCCAATGGGCATAGCCGAGGATGTTGAAGTTAGAGTTGATGGTTTCACTTTTCTTGCTGATTTTGTAGTGGTTAATTTTGTACCAGGCCCAAAAGTGCCTATTATTTTAGGAAGACCATTCCTTCGCACCGCGAAAGCTCTCATTGATTTGTATGAAGAAACTTTGACTTTAAGAGTAGGAAAAGAAGAACTTGTTTACTATGCCGATAAATCTGAGAAAAACAAGGATAAGAATTTTGTTCACGCCATTTCTGTCATCGATTTTTTGAAAGCCGATCCATTTAGTGGCAGTACCACTAATATTCTTCCTCCTAGTTTTTCTCCGATGAAGACTAGTGATAATTTTGAGAAGTTCGCCGATGAACTTTCTCCTCTTGATTCATTACCACCGGGTAATGACGTTTCAATTCATAAGAAGGATATTCATGAAGAAACTTTTTCAAATCCTCTTTTTGAATTCGATGATAATTTCAAATCTAGCAACGTTAATCCTCTCTTTAAAGAGAACGATAAGGATGTCGAGATTAAGTCTTCTTCTTCCTTCACACTTACTTCACCGAAAGAAAGTGAATTTGAAGCTTATCTTGAAAGAGATTTGATTTCACCGGGAATAAAAAACACACAAACTAATTACAACACAACTCTCTCGCAACTCACCGCCAAGAACAAAGCATCAAATCGCTTATTTCTAGTGTTTCGTGAAAATGTATTTATTGAACTTTAATCTATATCATTTATTCTATGTGTGTATCAATGGAATCGAATGAAAACACATTAAAAGTTGTAGAATAAATAGATCTAGGGTCGTCTTAGATAAAAATGCCAATGTAGTGTTGTAAAGTGTGATTTAGTTGCTGGGAATTGTTCATAAGGCATATATTAATTAGTTTTGATGTGTGGATTTCTGTCTCAAACTATAGTGAATGAGTGCTTATGTTTCTTAATGGCGAGTTGCCTTTTAGAAAGTAGATATATGTGTGTTTGATGGAAAGAATGGTAGTAAGGTATATTTGATGCGTAGGAATGCCTTAGGATGTGATTAATTTTAACAAAGGAGGTGCATGGTTTAAATTTTAAGAATCCAGTCCGAATGGCGAGTTGCTTATGTTTCTAGGTGGCGAGTTGGTTATTTTATTATTTTTTAATAACTTACTCAACCCGCTGTTCAAATGGCTGGTGTGATTCACATCGAGTTGCCTACCGGCGGGTTACTCATAGCGAACTGCACGGCGGGTTGATTCATAGCGAGTTGCCTAACGGTGGTTGATACACAAGCGGGATGCATAAAGGCGGGTTCACAACACAGCGAGATCTTGTCGAATGCTAGTTTGGACCCACGCAGCGGGTTTGACTAACAGCGGGGTTGCCATAATTTTTCCTTTATTTTATTCCAACAGGTAAACCGTCGTCGCTGGGTTTGGTCAAAAATATTTTTATATATTAAAATATTCAACCCGCCCCTTTTCAAATGTTATTCATGGCGGTTTAGTGCCTTCCTCGCGGTGGTTTGCTCGATTCTCCTAACGGCGAGTTGGCATTCTGCCTGGCGGCGGTTTGGGCTAAGTTTCATATTTTGGCCCATTGAGCCCAATAATCTATCAAGGCCCCTTCGAATGACCCAGTTGCTTTTCTAAAACCCGTTCGGATGCTTAGTTAACCAGTAATTGAGCCTTTGGATCCTCAAAAGTAATTTTATCAAACACAAATAACCTCTGTTTTTTAAACAATCGTGGCATGACATGACTTAAACAACGCTAAAGTTCTCTCTAACATCGTTTCTCTGCAATGTTTGTCTTCTTTGTTAAATACTCTTTTGCAGAATACGATGGCAGAACAAAATGTTCCCACTCAACCTCCTACAAGAACAGATGAGCAGATTGTACCTCGCTCTCAGTGGTTAACAATCGGGAAAAGCAACCTACTTTTCAATGCACAAAAGATTCAAAAGAACCCTATCTTTCAGATATCAGTGGACATCCTGAGTAATACCAACTTCTTCCAAGCATTCACTGCCTCAGCAAATGTTCCCTGCTATCTACCTGAAACTTCTGTAACACAATGAAATATAACTAGAAGTTAATGGAGTTTATAGTTGTCAAATTGATGAACAATGGTTCAATCTAAGTGCTGATCTTCTCAGAAAGGCTTTAGCAATTACTCCCTGTCCATCCTATGCTCAACCGATGAGGTTACCTCCTGTTCGATAACACTGTGAATTGATTTTATAATGACTGGGGTAGAGTCCTGAACCTTAGAAATTGTCTCCAATATACGGGTGAATTATGTGTATACAACCCATGGAGAGCAATTCTACCCTTATCAAACCAGACCTTGACAAAAGAACTTCCTGGCATGACAAACCGCAGACCACCTGTGTTCTGCAAATGCTGTGGGGAATCGTCACTCAAACTAATGTTGATCATGCAGAGCTGTTATGGGAAGAGTTTACTCAAGGGATCCAGACATTTTTCTCACACAAAGCAAGTCACAAAGCCAGTAAGAAGGACCCAAAGAAGAAAGTAACTCCTCTCCTCATTCCTTATGGACGGTTTTCCAAGGTGATAATCTACTACTTGGCAAGAAATAACAACATCCATCGACGTCCTGAGTCTGCTGTTCATCATACTGGAGATGATTTTATATTAGGAAATCTCAAGTTTGTCCCAAAAGGTGAGACAGTTGAAGTGTTTGGAATGGCAATTCCCGATCCCCTGATTACTGAAGCCATTCAACAATCCTCGTATTATCCCAAGTATCTGGAAATGGTTGCTGAGAATACAAAGAAAACCCCTCAAGAAAGTGCAAGCGTGCAACCTACAACAAGGAGTACTCCACCCAAAAAGCCCACTACAACTACTCCAGTCAAACCATCCAAGCCAGCTCCTTCTCCGACTAAGAAACCTTCCAAGCGTAAGCTTCCACAGAAAGTTAGAAAAGGAAAGCCTACTTTCCAACTTGTTGATGAAGATGATGAAGCTCAACAAGAATCTGTTCCTCGAGAAGAAGGTGATGATTCTGATCTAGAACTGGCTAAGAAGATGAGTTTGGAAGCGCATCAAGAAAAGGGAGAAGGAGAAGGTGATGATGCTGACATGGAACGAGCCATTAAGCTCAGCTTGGATCCAGCCTTTCTGCCACAAGGTCAGGCACCTGTTGGAGGAGTAACGATCAGGGATCCAGTATCAGAAACAACTCCCAAACTGCATGAAGTAGTGGGCAAGGGAAAGGCCGTTGTAACCGAAGAACAAGTAGCTCATTCCCTGATCGATCTGTCAAAGAAGAAAAGAACTACTGATCAGTTTATCCTTGTTAGGCGTGATCAAACTCCTCATGATTCGACAACTGGACCCTCTTCTCAACCTGAAGATGACACATCAGAGAAAGTGATCCATGAATCTTCATCAACGTCTGATTCAGAACGAACTGAAAGTGAAACAGAAGCCACTGCTCCTAAAGGTGACAAAGATCAAGGTGAAGTAGACACGTCTACAGTAACATCAGGAGTAAGCATTCCTGTATCAGACCCTGAAAAAGCACATGAGGCTCTGGCTGGACCATACCTAAGCCCATGAAAGAAACCAACTAGGATCAACTCTTGAAAATGACATGTGTTCTTGCTAGACAAACCCTGAGCAGCTTGGATGATGAATTCCTCGCTTATCAGCCTACGCCAAAGGTTCATGAAACCTGAAGCTCATAACAGACAAACGTGTCATGATGATCAACCAGAAAGTCATTCTGGTTCTATGTCTTCCATGAAAATCACGAGTGACAACTTATAACTTTGGATCAAATTCTTTATGACAAACCAACCGAAGATGATCAGGGAAATCTAAAGTTAGAGAGGAGTCTGATTCTACCATAGACCTGATCCAAGTCCATCAAAACAAGTAACGTCAACTCCTCTAGTGATTGTTCCCTTCATAGATGTCTCATCTACTAAGCCGTCATCACTGGTCACACCTCCTCCAATCAACATAGAAGCTACAATAATCACCATATCTCTCCCAGAGATCACTCCATTTATCGCCCTTCAGCTAAGAGTTGCAAGATTAGAGCAAGAGATGTCTGAAGTAAGGAAGACTGATCACTCGGCTGATGTTTTGGCTTCAATCAAATCCCAAGTTCCTACGGCTGTATTTTATACATAATCTAGAACAAAACCTTGATGATTGCACACCTTAAAAATCTTGAACGACACACTGCAGATTTAATCAAGAAATACTCTGTGTTGCCTGGCCCAGATCCTGTCAAGAATCAAGAATCTACAAATATCCGAAGGATGATTATCGAGTAACCAAAAAGGAACAAGGTAAGGAGAAACAAGATTCAACTTACTCCATCAGGTCAACTGATTTATTTAATCTGTGAAGAATTTTCATCTAAAGACGTGCTTCTCTACTTCAACACATGATAAATAGAACTAAAGTCTGCAAACAGAAATAACCTGCCAACTACCATCCTATACCATGCTCTTATGGAACTTTGATAGCAGATGAGATGCATGGATAAGTAAGTTGCAGACAAGGTTAAAGACCCAAGAGAAAGCATGAAGTGAATAGTGATGGAAGACAAAGGATAGATGATTGATGGCCCTTCAGTTGGATCAACCAAGGGTAGGCCAACAAAGAGAAGAAGATCCAGATCTGATTCTGCCGCTTCTGGGTCAGCTAAACCTCCTCCGAAAGATGATGACCAAAGTTCAAAGAAGCCAAGGGAGTCTGATGCATCTGCTTCCAAACAACATCCAGCTCTTACCTCAACTGGATGGCAGATCACTGACACAAGAGATGCTGGTGCTGACTCTTCGATGCACAGATCTGATCCCGAATCAGAACATTCTGAACAATCTTCAGATGACATTTCAAAGCAGGATGAAGGGAATGACTCAGATATGGAGGACACTGACAACGCTCACATTCCCAAGGTGTCGACCACTACGTGGTTTAAGCCGATTCCAGAAAGCGAGAGACCTGCTACACCTGAACCAGAATGGACCATTCCCCCAAATGATTTCCCGGAACCAGAACATAACTGGGCAAATGCATACGCCACAACGTTTAAAGTTCTGGAGGAAAACAAGCTTCAAAGGAAGACGTATGATATTGGGTCGTTCATCAAATGGTTCTGCAGACGAACAGGAAAGAAGAAGCTCTGCAAAGCTGATTTAGAAGGACCAGCATTCAACCTTGTTAAAGCATTTCACAAGAACAGCGTCTTTCTTCAATATCAGATGGATGAATGCCATAAGCTGCTGACAAATAAAGTTGATTTGAGTAATCCTGAGGGTCATCAAATTCTGAGAAATATATATGAACCACTGCCCTTAGGAGGTCCACCAGGTCAGGTAACTATTCAACCACAATTCTTCTTCAATAAGGATCTGGAATATCTGCTGACAGGTGACAAAGAGCGAAAAATTGCCTTATCCATATCCAAGCTCAAAGCCGCTCGTTACCTAGACTTTGGCCTTGAAGAATTAGTTCCTTCGTTGTGGGTTGAGAGTGAACGCGAATATGACATCAGTGCGGTCTATGGCATCACTCACTGGTGGTTTAGGAGGAAGGAATTCTATATCAACAAACATAGTGAGTCCTCTGATCGTGAAGCAGTCAGATCTCAGATTTGTGTCACTTTATTCTTATTTCAAATCTTTAAAAGATTTGAACGCAGATGTGAATTCTCAGTGTGATCAGCGTCAAAGTGTTTGAAAAATATGGATACAACTACCTAAGAGAGATAATTCTTCGCCGAGCTGATTACCAAGAATACAAGATCTCGGAAAAGGATTTCAAAAATCTTCATCCAAATAATTTTGAAGATCTGTTCCTACTCAATATTCAAGAAAGCAAGAAAATGAGCAAGAGACAACCTGGAACTGGAGGCTCAAATGAAGGAACTGGTAACATACTAGGGGTTCCTGATGAGTCCACAGTCGTCTCTAGAGCCTCAAGTGAAGGAACTGGATCTAAGCCAGGGGTTCCTGATGAGGAAAAGCTAATTCTTGAGTGGGAAGCAGATGTGGACAGTGAACATTTTGACAAAGATGATAATGCTGCAGAAATATATAAGTAAAAGATAAACCAGGAAAAACTACTATGGAAACTGAAGTTGAATCCATGGTCACTG
>BQNB010127515.1:0-19429 GCA_026074375.1 Tanacetum coccineum
TATGTAGTATAAATACCCTCTCCATGCCTTGGATAGGGTGTTGGTTGGTTGGTTGGTTGGTTGTATGTTTCATTTTCACTTAATGCATTCCATGTTCTTTACTTTCTCTCACTAGAAAATACATCATTCCTTCCACTTTCTCTCTCTAGTTCTTTCCTAATATCAAAGATTACTTATATTCTTCACCCATGGATAGTCCATGGGCTTGGACCGGTTAGCTTACACGTACCGAACGATTGACTACAAGCTACAATATACTATTTTAGTAGTGACTGAGTCTTTTCTCGATTCCTAACACTAACCTTTAATTTCAGGTTATAAAATGGTGGTGTTACCTTATTCCAGCTGAGCGAGATTCATAACCACATGCTCAAATTTTAGACTTAAAGATTCAAGTAATCAAGAAAGCACAAGTTAAAGACTTTCGTTACTCTGATACTCAACGTTTTCCTTAAAGTCATGAAGTATTCAAGTTAAAGATTATCTCTCTAAAGTCATTAAGCATGATTGGAACAAAAGGAGCTAGTACATCTATTACACGAGAAAGACTCAAGATCAAAGCAAAAAGCATCAAAGATCAAAGATTAATTGTCACAAAAAGATATATCTATGATCACCCCTTAGGGGGAGATTGTTAGGAATTCCAAAAGTGTTGATCATTTATGAGATCTTAACGATCGTCCCTTAGGGGGGAGATTGTTAGAAATTCAGTTTTTAATGAAGTGACGATCATTATTGATCCCACGAGCCTTGTAATAGTTAGACGATATCAAGCGTGTAATAGGTAGTTCGTTAAGCTAGTTCGATAGGCTAATCTATGTAATAGACCAAGGCCCGACCCATGGAAGGCCTATGGCCGGCCATAGGAGGATATATATACCCTCTCTACACATAGAGAGGGTGTGAGAGTGTGTGTTTTATGTGTGTAATACAAGGAATTATCAAACACTCTCCACCATTTTTCTTCTTCCTCGCTTCTTTAGTATTTCGTGTGATATGTGTTGATTTGTGTGAAAACCATATTCTACACTATCAAATACGCAACTAGACTCCTCTTAAATCAAGAAAGACACAACTAAAGTAATCTCTTACTAGATATTTACATAACTAGACTCATGTTTAACAAATGGGATGTGATTTGCACACTCCTCTAATCGATTTGCACACTCTAAAATATTGTGTCTTGACATTTATACCATTGTAGATGTGAACATGAGTATAAGTGATCTAAGGGTATATATGTAAAAAAAATTACTTTTGAGTGTGCAAATCAATTACTCTATCCGTCCTAAAATAATTGTTTTCTATTCACTTTTAAGTATTTTTCTTTCAACTTTAACCTTTAATATGTTTGTTTGTGTTATATATTACTTGATGAAAATCATAACTATAAAAAATACATTTAAAAAACCAATCAATTCATATAATTTTTATTAAGTATTATATTGAGGTGAGATCATGATAGAACAATATCATCTCAAAGAACAAAAGAACACATCATAGCCATCCATTTTTCATCAAATAAAAAAACAATTAAAAAACTCCACTTTCCACCTCTTTTTTAAAAATAAAATATCTCGCAAACGGTAAATCGTCAAACGACAAAAAATACACCATCGCGACGAGAATTAAATCATCTTTCTATAGAGGGGCACTTTTATATACTATCGACGAACTTTTTTTCGAATTTTTTTTTTCAGTCACGTCTGAAAAAATCACATGTGATTTGTAGCACAATCACACGTGATTTCATAAAATCACATGTGATTTGTATCACAAATCACATGTGATTTTTTCAGATGTAACTAAAAAAACTCAATTTCATATACTTTTGACGACTTTTTAGTGTTAAAATTTTCGCCAAAAAAAATTACACGTGATTTGTAAAATCACTTGTGATTTGTTGTTTTTAAAAATCACGTGCTATTTTATAAATCGCATGTGATTTCACAAATTCACTTATGATTTTTAAAGTAATAAATCACGTGTGATTTCATAAATTCATAAATTGCATGTGAATTTACAAATTTACGTGTGATTTTTAATGTAAGAAATCACATGTAATTTTTCGAATCACGTGTGATTTTTTCTGGGCGGAAATTTAAAAAAAAGTCCGTCGAAAGTATATAAAAGTGTGTCATCTTTTTGGAAAGCATATTTAATTCTTCTGTCGCTATGGGTATAATTAACATTTACGTCAAACGCAAAAAATGATCACCATCGCGACGAGTATTTTTTTATCTTTCTATAGGGGGCACTTCTATATACTTTCGACGAACTTTTTTTCCAAATTTTTTTTTCCAGTCACGTCTGAAAAAATCATATGTGATTTGTATCACAATCACATGTGCTTTTTTCAGAGTAAACTGAAAAAAAATAATTCAAAAAGAATTCATGTTAAATAGGTTTCTCGGATTGCATAGGTTAAACGGGTTTCGGGTTGACCTATTTAACCTGTTTTATATACCAAAGTTGGCACATTACACGGGTTAAACGGGTTGACTCATTAACCCATTTAACATGTATAATAAAATATAAATAATTTTGAATTTAAGAAAAAAATATCAAACGTATTGATGGGTTGACCCGCTTAATTTATTCCCAAACCGAATCTGACCTGTTTAACAAACGGGTTAGATGGGTCGACCCAAACCCGACCTGAAATCTGTTTAGACTTGAAAATCTATTTAGATTAAACTCAAACTTATTAATTTTCGTGTCGATTTCAGGTCGAGTTTTGTGTCGGATCAAAAATTGCCACCCTGATTAAAAGGACCCATGCATTATTAAGAAAAGCTAATTTGTAAATAAAAGTATATATTGGTTGGTTTTATGTTTTTATGTGAATACATATGTGCATAGTATTACTTACTAAATAAGTAAATATTAATGTGTATAGATTTCTTTTACTCCTAAATATAAGGAGTATTGAAAACCCGCGCTTCGTTGCGACGAGTTTAGTTAAAAAAAATTCGGCTAAGGAAGCGTTATTTTTTTTTATCATAACCTACCTTATGACCAATGATAAATATGCGATGTGAAACGTCTTGACTGCAGGGCAACCCCATGGGGCTTGGCTTATGAATATTATAACATAGATATCAAAACTGTGGTAACTGAATGAGGCTTTTAACAAAGGAAAAGTCATAAACAAAAACCTACCTATGAATTGTCATAAATAACATTTTGTACAAAATTATCTGCCCATATTCTTCTATCGTAGAAGGCGAGTACAATTGGGAAAAGCAAAGCGAATGTTTTGCTATGCTACTATTATTTGGCTCTATGGCTTGTGTGAATTCCTTGTTACCCAGTTCTACATTCTTTCTTGGTTCCTTCAACCGACTACAAAAAGAAACAAACGTGTCAATTTCTTGGACCAAGTTAAGTTGCGCAACCATAAATCATAACATTTGTGTTATTGTGTCTCGAGTTTACCCGAACAGCTATTTGTCTTAAACTCCTATATAAAAAGTAAGGAAATCAAATTTTACAATAAGCTGGAAAAAAAAATTCAAAAGTATACCGGTAAAATTAAATCAACACCACCACCCATTTTGATCTTGAATCCTAAACCTAAACAAATGATGTAAAACTTACAAATTATATTAACTTTTGTCATCGCTCAAACCATGCACCATAGAATCTATCATCACTTGCTTGATCTTTATAACCCTGCCAACTAAAAAATAAAAAAATAGATGTCCATGGAAACAAACTGTCTGCATGTTCTGAAAGTGCTTCCTGATCTACAACCATTGACAAATACCATTACCATGTACAAATATAGTGATCCCTAAATGGAATTACCTGCCTAAATTAGGATTCTTGCTCAGCCACCATGCAAATGTGTTGAAATTTCGTTCAACCTACGCCATAAAGAGAAAATTGTCAAGTTAGATTATACATATACATTACGGCCAATATATGTTTTTAACACAATAACGTGTACTCTAATCATGTGTTAACTGTCTTTAGACCCATTAAATCATAAACGTCACTGGTTTTTTTTCTTGTTACACTATTGGCCTAGAAAATTCATAAGTTTCCAACTATTAAAATTCCATATAAATAGGAAACCTCATGGATAATTCATTTACGTAGCTACAAAATTGGAAGACTTTAGGTTTGCGCTAAATTTAGGATTTGTACTATGTGTTTAATAGAATGAATCCCAACTGCATTGCACGTACGATTACTATTTGGTACCCTCTCTTGCAGCTAACATTTTAACAATAACCAACTTAGTCATATGACTCGGCCATAAGTTCAGCATGAGGTCAGTAAGCATGTGGATACCACTAAAGCAAAAAAAATGATGCTTATATGTCCCGGAAATGGTCTGAAACTTGATGTTTATAATGTAACCGTGTGGATACACTATCGAAAAAAATGATGAAAAACTGAAAGCTAAACTAGATCAGAGAAAGCTTAAGACACTAACCACGTCTAGCGGGGTTGCTAAATGTGGTTTGTGTGCGACTCTCAGCTAACAGGTTTTGTTGACTTCTCCCGATAGGAACTTCAGCTTCCTTGCTCCATTGCTGCGACAGAGATGGCTAGAAATTCAAAAGAGGGTTCTATCATTTCCTCAACCATAGATTATTGATTGGTTTACGTACATGTATGTGGATAATTAACAGATAAATATTACAGCTTCGTATACCTATTGGAACGATTACGTCCGCGTTCTCGAGTCTGTAGTGCTCTTGGTCCGTTATCTTCAGCTTTTCAGCTGCCTATGCATATTCAAAACGACAAAATTTGTTAAGTATGAGATGGTATAAAAAATTTAAAACACACAAATAAAAATGACGAAAAACTGAAAGCTAACTAAGAAAGCTTAAGACACTAATCACGTCTCATAGAAAAATGCTCCCACTTGTCACGACCTGAACCTTCAAGCTTAAAATTCATTTATGTACAAATAAATAAAAGAGTAAATTGCAAAAATTGTCCCTAAGGTTTAGCCAAATTGCATGTTTTGTCCCAAATACTTTGAAAGTGCAAAAATCGTCCCTTAGGTTTAGCCAAAGTGCAAAAATCGTCCCACATAGTTTAGCCAAATTGCATGTTTCGTCGTTAACCAGGGACGATTTTTAGCAAAATAGTTTGATTTTGGGACAATCTATGCACTTTCAAACTATTTGGGACGAAACATGCAATTTAACTAAACTTTAGGGACGATTTTTGCAATTTACTCTAAATAAAATGATACTAAGTTCTGTATACCCTTATATATATTATGAACTACCTTCCTCATATAAATGATCCTAATATATTCTTGTATGTAGTTAACTAACCTTAATGGTATTGACCATGATTTACTTTTCACGTACAACATTTATCGTGTATTTGTATGAGTCTTTATTTACTTTTACCCATTTAGTTGTAGCTTTTTGTCCTATAGAATACCTGTTAATGAACTATAGTAGTTTTGTTAAATCTAAAATAAAATTTGGAAATTTGAAATTGGGAGCTTTTGTTTTACGTCCAGACATTTTTAAATTTCATATCAATATCAGTTTAGAGAAGCTACATAATGCTTCTTAAACACCATCAAGTGGTCTATACTTTTTACGTATCAACATTCAGTAAATGAGAGGGATAATGATATTGACCTGATCGGGCAACCATGTTGTTAGCCAAAAGACCAACCCTGTTAAAACTCTGTCTGTGTTGAAACAAAATCATGCCCGGCACATATAATTAACACTTTAACAACTGATACTACTATCTAAAATTACTGTTTTCATATATTGTGATAAAAAATTAACATCGGAAAAAAAGAGTTTATCTTGAGGTAATCATCACCTAAGGGTTAATAGCAGGCGATGAGTGTTTGAAGTTATATACAGAGAATCCAAGTATCCAACACAATTATTGAACTTCAGGTGGCATTGAGGGTGGTTCTGAATTGGCATGCATGCGACCGTTACATCTATGCTCCCATAGAATCTCAATGCCTACTTCAAAATCGTAACATGTTTTTTCGAAGTAAAATTATAATTTTTGATGTATTTCTTTGGTAAAGTATAGATGACACTTACAGCTGGTTTGATGCGTGGTATTTTGCCTCCGAGTGAGCTGGTTATTTTCCAAGGTCAACCATAATTTGGCCCTTTTTAACCTTTCATTTTTCCCCTTCAATGCCTCAGTAGCCTTCACATTTCCCTCCAAACGCCATTGGCCTTCGTCTCTTCCATTCCAATGCCTTAGTGGCTTTTCGCTCCAATGCGTCATCATTTCACACATCAAATAAAGACTTTCTCAACACAATGCTACTGATCACTAATAAGAAATCAAGTAACAGCCGCGAAATCATAAAAAACAAAAACCTTACTCAATATATGCTTTTAGAAGCTTCATTTCCTTGATTGTAGAGGCATACCATCACCCCCAAGATTTGTCAACGATCTGTATAGTGGAAAGCTATGCTCGTGGGCCGATCAATGTTATGTCAACAATAATCCAAAGGGGACATCGAAAGGGACATGTACCGACATTTTCAAAGAAATTAAAGATATAACAAAGAGGGAAATGTACCTACAACAGTATTAAAGGTGATGGTTCTGCAAAAATCTTAACTTCTCTGTTCACAAATACGGTACTTTTACCCCTCATATTATTCCACGCATAGACCCGGGGTCTGCATAGCTTTTTCTCACTCTTAGGGTTGTCGCATCCTCTGTCGACATCAACTCATACCACCTGTCTTTATATTCGCGGGGGTGCAACTGTTCTCATCTTCGTTGCAACCTAATACAAATGTACTCATAACCATGTTATGCTGTTCCGCGTTCAAAATTGCACCGGCAGTTGCCAAACTAAAGCGCATTTGGTCAAATCGTTCATCACGATAAAATCAATACAAAATGGGTATAAAATGATGGAACAAGGAATGAGTCCAGCAAAAACATGACAGTGTCCTACCAAATTCAGAAGGACCATTCGCCTAAAACTATTACGAAAAGTAATGGACATAGATATGAGTCAAAACCATGTCAGAGTGGGCCTTATTCAATGCGAAGTGTTTTTTGATTACGGTCTATGTCTGCCGGTTCGACTAAACCTTTTATCCAACCAACCTGAGCACAACTCATCATGCCACATGTAATACCTTTAGAAAGTTTTTGGTCCAGGCCATTAACAATTTATTCATGTATGGTATATTTTTAATGTAATTAATGATTTTTGCCCTAAAGTTTAACAAATTTGGATTATCTTAAAAGGGTATAACTTGTTAGATAAACAAAATCAAAGTAAGTTGGAACAGCAGTTGCTTGGATTCAAGAAAGATGAGGCATCATGGTGTGCCTAAAAAAGGGCGCATTACAGTTGGCAAAGTCTTGATATATTCGCCTATGTTGGTAAGCTAAGCTACTGCACACTATTCTTAATAACATATCTCTATACTATGCATTCAACCAAAAACTTGTTACACCTGTGATTCACCAAATCTCAACAGCACAACATTTTCACTACCAAACCAAACTTCATAATAAAAAAAGGAAACCAAAAACTTACAGCGGTCCTAGCAACTGATATTTATAGTGCAAGGGAAGTTCTAGTGCTTTCAACTTCAAAGACCCGCAAACAAAAGTTCAACCAAAGTTTTTTTCATAGCACTTTTAAAGTTTGAAAACAAAACCCTAAAACCTTAAGCATAATAAATTCATAAAGTTTAAAGAATAATGGAGAAGACTGTGTGTTTGGTGGGAGGAGTGAGGAAGAAGATAGAGTCGGTCACCGATCATGTATGTGTTTTTTTTAATTTTTGTTCTCTGTGTGTGTAACACGGTTGGATTAAAAAATTGTTTAACAACAGTTACTGTTCACTCGTATTATTATATTATTTTTTTTAATATAAAAAAAGGGTTACTGTAGAGTTTGTGTGTGTAAACATTTCCATAAACATTACCATAAACGTTAGAAAGTATATTACGGTAACTATTAGTCCTAGAGTAGTATATCTTTGTAACAAATTACTGAAATATTTGAACTAACTTGCTCTTATATACCTATGCTGATCTAACTTTAATTTCTCTTCTATATATATATATCACTAATAACTTCTTTAACATGCAACAAGAACACATAGTCTTACCGTTGAAATATGAAGACCACATTACTTCTGCCGATATATCTATGTCTTCTGGTTTCTGTGCATTACTATGGTGGAAATGGATATGATATTCTTGAGAGGGCTTTAAGAGTTAAACATATTAAAAGATCACTCATGGATCATGCCACCAATAACGATCACAGAGATGAATACACATATGTGGGTCCACAAGATGGGTTGAAGGATGCCGACAAAATATCAGAGTTGCCAGGTCAGCCAGCTGGAGCGGACTTTGACCAGTACTCAGGGTATGTGACTGTTGACCCCGACCATGGGAAAGCGCTCTTTTACTATTTTACAGAGTCACCAATCAACTCTTCGACTAATCCTCTTCTGCTGTGGCTCCAAGGAGGTAACATTATCTTTAGTTTCCTCATTTATATTCAGTAACTAAATAGTCATAAATCTGGCAGGCCAGGGCTGCTCTTCGTTGGGTTATGGTGCCATGATGGAACTTGGACCATTTCGAGTCAATGCTGATAGTAAAACCCTGTCACGTAACAAATATGCTTGGAACAACAGTAAGATATTAAATATGAAGCAGATATATATAGAATGTTTTATGAAGAGCGAGTTATAATTGTTTCTCCTCACCAACTTTGCAGTTTCGAATGTCCTATTCTTAGAATCCCCTGTTGGGGTTGGGTTTTCTTACTCAAACACGTCTTCAGATTATAAAACTGGCGACGCACAAATAGCAAAAGATTCATATGCCTTTCTACTAAATTGGCTAGAAAGGTTTCCAGAATACAAAAAAAGAGATTTGTATATAGCGGGAGAAGAATATGCAGCGCATTACATTTCTCAGCTTGCACAATTAATTCTTCAAAAAAACAAGATCGGTAATCAAACTGTTATTAACATCAAAGGAATTGCTGTAAGTCTCAATCTGTTTCGGATTAATACTCTATATATATCTGTAGTCATGTAGTTTAATAGAACTGACATGTTCATGTTGATAATTATCAGCTGGGAAATTCGTGGGCTGATGGTGGATCAATAGCAACAGGACTGTATGAGTACTTTTGGACACACGCCATCATTTCTGATGAAATCTATGAAGGAATTGTAACTTATTGTAATTTTTCTGAGGGTGCAAAAACAAAAAGTGTGTGTGATCACTATATAACTGAGGCAAAAGTTTCTTTAAGCAACATCGAGCTCAATGATATCTATCAGCCTTTATGCTCACCATCAGCCAATAGCACTCCCTCGGTAAGATTTGAACCAAGTGCGCATAAATGCCACATCAACAAAAATACTAACTGTACACAGTTTAAAAACGTAATAAAGAGTTATTTTGACACTTTTAAATGTGTATAAATTGCTACAATTATAAGCGTCAAAATTTCTAAGAAAACAGTTGTATAAAAAAATTTCACACTCAAAAACCAAAATCTTCTCACATTCTAAATGGATAACCCCCATCATAGACCTAAATATCATAATCCTTTTTAGTATGAGGCTCAAAGGAGCCATTCCATTAAAAGTGCGTAACGAGGTAAATATGTCCGCATGTTGCGGCCATACATTATTTAATAAAAAATTTATGATATTATAAATTAAAATTATTTTGTTACTTAACTTTTTTCACAAACAATGTTACGTTGCGACGCGATATTATTGATAAAACTTTTATAATATAATCATTGTAATGAGTAAAGAGTCTATAAAATCGTTTCCATAAACAAATATTGATAATTATAATGAGTCTACAATGTATATAATTTAAATATTTGCATTTTGACTTATTATTCGAAAAGTGAGAAGTTTATTTTAAAACTTTAATCTTTATTTTTTTTAAATATAAGTTATAATCATTGCAATATTAAGCTTATTTTATTTGAAATTGAGATCCTCTTAATGGTATATTTTATGATATTTTAATACATTTTTTCTTATAAAATCATCCGTTATTTGAATTCATTGCAATATTGAGCTCATTTTATTTGGAACATAAAGTCTTTCTTATTTGTATATTTTTTATCAGAAAATTGTTGAATATTTATCAGTTAGATGATATAATAGATTTTGTTATATAAAAAAATTGGAAAAAATAAAAGTTTAAGATAGTTTTTGTAACTTGTTACATAATTTAAGGATGTGTTTTAAAAAAAAAGTTATTAATTTTTTTTAAAAGAAACTTTAGGGTAATTTTACAATAATTAGATAGGTTAAATATGTGTTTTAAAACTTCTATTTCTTTGCAAAAGACATATACTCTCCGTCCCAAAATAAGTGTCCGGTTTGACTTTTTAGAGTCAAATTGCTTCAACTTTGACCTTAAATAATTATTTTTATGTTATATAATATTTGATTAAAATTATATCAATGAAAAATAAACTTAAAACTCAATCATTCATACATTTTGCATCAAGTATTATATAACACACATAAAAATAGTTACGGTCAAAGTTGAACCAGTTTGACTCTGAAAAGTCAAACTGGACACTTATTTTGGGACGGAGGTAGTATTAAAGTTCGATATTTTATTAAAAAAATCGCATGTAAGTAAAAACATTACAATATTTGGTTTATTTTGTTTGCAATTTGAAGACCTTTCTAAGTGTATGTTTTTATATACATAAATCGCTAGATGTATACTGTATATTTGGTAAGTATAATTTGATATAATAAAAACCGTCTACATAGTAATTGTCCTTACTTGTAACATAGTTGGGAAGAATGTTTTAAAATTTATTTTCTACTAAAAGTACATAGCAATTGTCGTTACATGAAGCCGAAAAAAATAAAGAAAAATACAAAAAAAATGTTTTTAGGTTTACCATCTAAAAATACAAAAACATGTCAACAAATTAGTGATATTTAGACAAGTAGATTATGCATATCGATAATAGAATTAGTCCACTATGCATTTTGGTTCACCAAAGCCACCATGTTATGCATTTTTAAACTTTTCCCTTTTTTTATATTGACATCGATTTCACATGCTTGAAACAGATATCAAAGTTCGATCCATGCAGCGAAACATATATCCGAGGTTACTTGAACACTCTTGCTGTGCAACAGTCGCTTCATGCAAAACCTTGTAATTGGGCACATTGCAAGTAAACACTAACCCTTCATAGTTTCGAAACATTTGACATGTACATCATATTGTTCATTATTCTACTATACATTTGTTCTATTAAATATAGTTGGTGCCTGTTAGACGACTGGAAGGATATGCCATTTACCGTCTTACCTGTGATTAAGGATTTAATGTCAAGTGGAATCCGTGTTTGGATCTACAGGTACATACAGTCATTGTTCTATCTGATGTGTTTGCTTTTGGATGCTAAACCATTTAACTGTATTTAAAATTGCTACTAATAATAATATGCAGTGGAGATACAGATGCGAAATGTTCAGTCACGTCAACAAAACTTTCAATAAACAAACTTAAACCATCAGTAAAGACGCCATGGTA
The DNA here is from genome assembly GCA_026074375.1 of Tanacetum coccineum. Taxonomy (NCBI): domain Eukaryota; kingdom Viridiplantae; phylum Streptophyta; class Magnoliopsida; order Asterales; family Asteraceae; genus Tanacetum; species Tanacetum coccineum. The sequence goes on from BQNB010127515.1 coordinate 11,556, forward strand.
TCCATGGATGTACGAAGGCGAGGTATAAATCCTTTTCTTTAACCTTATTGTTGAAACTTTGTAACGATACACAACTAATTGATTCATGGAAATCCATTTTTGTTATTCAGGTTGGTGGATATGTGGTGGAATACCAAAACCTAACATTTGTGACTATTAGAGGAGCAGGACACACAGTCCCAAGTTACCAACCAGGTCGTGCATTTGAAGTTTATGCTTCCTTCTTAGAGGGAACGCTACCATGAAAAATTCCAATATAGGTGTTTCTATACCAATGGTTAACTAAACCTTAATATTAGCCGAATAATATAAGCCCATGTATTAATATCGGGCTTAGCCCATTTTCGTTATCTTATTATGCAATACATGTTATGTATAAATATTTGAAGATGAATAATAATTTATTATGGACTTTTACCAATTCTATCATGTTAATCACAGCCTAAACCAAAACCCTAAAAAAGAAAAACCTGTGCAACCTTATAAAACCTAAAGCTTCTAATTTCTTTTTTGCCATTCCAACTATTGCTCGTGTATATTCCTTTAATGTGCTGCATTGTTGCTTGCTTGCTTGGTTACATAACTCCCATTAATTTGTAGCCACACCCCATCAAGGCAGAAACGCGAGGAGTAACACATTAATAAACATCACACAAGATGATAGATAAAACACCATACATGAATTTAGATAAAAGAAAATTATCCATATTACAACATTTCGAAGTGCAAGTTTAAAAGTACAAATGACAATAATTTGAAAGAAAGTAGACATCTTGAACATGTCCAATTGCAATGCACTAAGTTTTCACTTTACGAATGTCACCTGAAAAGCATGATAAAAATGGTCAACTATCGAAATAGTTGGTGAGCTTATGTACACAAAATATAGTTTTATAAAAGAGTAGATGTCCGATAATAATTTGCCAACTCAATGGCAAGTTATCAAAAACAGTTGTCCAAACCGATATTAGTTTCCAAACAAGTCGAAAGTCCAAAACAACTCAAGTTTTCAAAACAGTTCCCGTTACATAAAGTAACGTAATACAAATTCAAATCAACATGTATGTATGCTATAGTGTTCATGCGAGGCACAACTTAAACGTATTTAGCCTAACCGTTCCAAACATCCAATCAAGTTCTAGTTGTATAGTGTGGCACAAACACTTAGTACTATACACCCTTGTGCGGGGAGTGAAGAGGGGCTAATCTCCTAATCGCGCTATCCATAAGTACTAACGTCTCAATCTCGTTGAAGGGGAAAGTGAATTAAAAGTAGTGGCGGGTTCCAAGCATCAAACAATATACATATCAAGTTTAAAGTTCAAAGTTCAACACATTTCCAAAGTTCAACAAGTTCAAATCAAATTCCATACGTTCAAAACAAGTTCAAGTTCAAATATGCTCAAAAGTTTAAATACTTAAAAGTAAGAGCATAGCAACACGACACATCATGCTTTCCACCCAAAACATTTAAAACATGTAAAAAGGGGGTGTGAGAAACTCACCACAAATAGAAGTATCGACCGAGAAAATCAACAAAGGAAGAAGAACGCCAACAACTCAACCGCGACCTATAATATTGTTGGTCCGCGTATAAGAAAATATAATTATAAGAAAATGCATATTTTGCATAAGTATAAAATATATATATATCTCGACATACATGTAATCTTATATTGTAGAATCCATGCGCGCGCCAAACTTACTTACTTATACCCACTAAGCATTTCGCCTTAAGTTTAACTCCATTTTAACCTATTCTGACTAATATGTAATTTTTAATGAAAATTACCCATTTTGACACGTTATCAAGATTAAGACATCTAGACGCGAACAAATGTGAAAGACTAACTTATTAGTTGTAAATTTCATTTTTTATTAATATATTTTACGCCTAATCATTTGGTAAAACACTAATTGACTAATCTTAAGAATTTTTCCGAGTTTGAGTTTTTATTATAAATTTTTCTTAAGTCTGACCCGTCCAAAACAACACGCTAAATACATTTTCATGACTCGGACTCTGAAGTAATTTTATGTAAAACAACGTTTCGGACAACTTTTTAGTTTTACCCGAGACCCGAAAAACAAAGGAAAATGACGAAAATGCCCTTATCAGATTCTGTAGAAAATTAAATTTTTATTTAGATAATGTAGCATCTAATCCTAAGCTTTTTGACCCGTTAACATGCGTTTTTAGATTTAGTTATTCTCAAGGAAAAGTAAAACGGTATTTTAAACAACTTTTTAGTTTTACTCGAGACCCAAAACTCGACAGAAAATGACGAAAATTCCCCTGCATGTTTCTGCAGAAAACCAACATTTTTATTAAGAGTTGATCGGAATTTTATAGCTTTTCAGAATTTCAAATGGTCGCCAAACGTTCGTTTTTAAGAGTTATAAACGATTCATATATTGAATCGAATCTACGGACATCTTCTACCATATTCTTACGCCCAAAAGCAGTTTTACAATTTTTGACTCACCCGAAAATGACACGCAAACTTTCTGCTCTAATCGAGTATCTTTCAACCCCTTCAAAACTTCAATTTCTCGTGTTGCGAACATTGCCAACGCTCCTAAACTATCCTATTCTCATAACTAGTCATCTCAAACCATCAATAAATCTCAAAACGCGACATGCACTACAATCAATGGACTCACAATACAAGATTAAACACATGCATAAAATATATAATTAAATCAATGTAAAGAAAGTATTAAAAACACTTACAAACTTAATGCAATGGAGGAAAAATCAAAAAATCAAACCCTCTTTGCTTTGATCTCTTGCCGAAACCCCAACAACCTCCAAACAAAACCATAACTTGTTTTTACTACACCAAATCTTGTATACTCACTTAAAATCAACTCCTTGTAACACCCATTACACTCAATTAGATCAAAACCCTTCAACATCAAAAATCAAAAAAATCAAGAACTTGAGAGAAATCATGCATGGTGGTTTCTTTTGTCAAGGAATGATGGGGTTTAGTTTATAATAGATTTGGGATATATAGGAAGTGATTAATAGGATTTTTGATGATGGTTTCTTGGTGTTTTTTTTCAACAACAAAAGAAACCCAAAAAAAAAAACAAAAAAAACCAAAGAAACAAAAACAAAAACCTAACCCCCCCCCCCACTCCCCCACCCACCACAATACACCAGCACCAACCCCCCACCCCCCCACTTGCCTCCCGCATGCGCACCCCCTCCCCCCCCACAAACCCACCACACGTGCACCTTCCAACACCACCACACCAACAACATTCAAACAATAAACTATACGTACCTTAAACAACAACAACCCATTTATACACCACAAATATATCAAAAAAAAGATAAACCCTACACAAACCATACAAAAAAATACAAATCAAAAATCAAGACAAAGGAACAAGAAAAAACCGAGGAATTTGAGAGAAAATCATGAATCACATTCATATATGCAATTAATCATGGTGGTTTATCTAGTAAGGAATAATGGGAGATTAGTTTATAAAAGTATATTTTATTATGGGATTAGAATGGAAGGTGATTAAGGATTCTTTTGAATAGATAGATTTTATTTTTTTTTTTATAAATTTTTGGGGGAATTGTTTGTGGGTTTATGCGTCTCACAGTAAGAAGAGAGTGAGGGGTAACTCTATTTATTTTTATAGTACAAGACTATGTGGGGTGGAAATACTGGTGACGTGGGTACGATAAGTCCTCCCCGGGCCTACCCCCTTCACACTGACACCCTGACCCTACCCCAACCCCACGTAAAGACCCCTGAGTTGCAACTTCACACACTCACGACTAACACACCACACACTCGACACACAACGACACACACACACACACTACACAAGACCACACACCACACAACACACACACACACCAAAACAAAAAAAACTAAAAAAAATAAACCGCCTCCTTTTCCTTAAAATAAATTGGCAAAGAACCCTCTTGTCGCTTTAAGATTCAAAATTCCACTTACCCCGCCCCCAACACATTCATGCAAGGGAACAGAAAAAAGAATGGTGATACCCAGTTAGGTAATACCCACCAACCAACACGTACCTAACCCATCTGCCATATACACTTACTAGCTTGAAAAAAAGACCACGAAATATGTGACCGTCGACCGGTTTAATCGGCAAACGCTGTAAATTCCAAAAATACACAAATAACACATAAATGGATCTTTCCGAATCTAAAAAATGGAGATGTTGATTTACGAATCGTGATACAACGAATAATTATCCAAACTATGACTCACGAATAATTAAAATTGACGATTTTTAAATAAAAACCGAGTAGAAATAATAAAATAAATTCTATAAAGTTTAGAAAATGAAAATAAAGCTCGGGATAAATAGTGACTTGAAACACGAGTTGCACAAAAACAAGCGTTAATTGCTAAGAGTAATGTGACCACATAAAAGTGATTCCAATAATAATTAAAAGAGTCAAATATCATACATTTGCTTTCAGTTACTGACCTCAAAATTGACGAATGTCATAGTTTTCCCCTGTTAAATGGAATTTCGTCCTGAAATTTCAGTTGCTCGTCATAAGCCATAGCGCTCGCCAACAGTTGCGAATACTTGCGCGTCATCTCGTCTTCTCGTTTCCAAGTAAATTCTGGTCCTCGTCAGGAGTTCCAACGAACTTTCACGATGGGAATACGACTTTGCTATAGTTTCTTGACCTCACGATCCATGATTTCAATCGATTCCTCAGTAAAATGTAGCTCCTTGTCAATCTTGATTTCCTTTAGCGGTACGTGTAAGTTTACGTCAGTCAGGCATTTCTTCAGGTTTGACACGTGAAATGTGTCGTGAATGGCTACAAGTTCTTACGGTAAACGCAATTGATAAGCTACAGGGTCGACTTGTTCGAAAATCTCGAACGATCTTACGTATCTCGGTGATTATCAGCGTAGCTCTTCTGACAACCTCAAAACAAAACCATAACTTGTTTTTACTACACCTTTCCAAGGCGATATTCTGAGTAGTGCCTTATCGCTAACATAGAATTCTAACGGCTTTCGCTGATTGTCAGCGTAGCTCTGCTAACAATTTTGTGCAACCTTAAGCCTTTTTTTTATTTGCACAATTTTATATGTAGTCTCCTGGACAATCTCCGGTCAATTAGCTTGCTTTCTCCTACTTCTGCCCAAGCTATAGGCGTTCGGCATTTCCTTTTATACAAAGCTTCAAATTGTGCAAACTTCACGCTTGATTGATAACTATTGTTGTACGAGAATTCTACTAGTGGCAGATGGGTATCCCAATTTCCTCCAAAGTAGATTGCATATGCTCTAAGCATATCTTCCATAGTTTAAATGGTACACTCACTTTGACCATCAGTCTGTGGATGGTAAGCAATACTTATATCCAGTCGCGTTCCTAATGCTTTCTGTAGTGATTGCCAAAATCGTGATGTGAAACGACTATCACGATCAGATATGATTGACGCAAGCACACTGTGCCTTGCTACGATCTCGTCGATGTACAAACTTGCAAACCTTTCCATTTGTAGTCTTCAATGAAAGCTAAGAAATACGCAGATTTGGTTAGTCGATCGACGTGACTCATATCGCGTCATGTCCGTTGTTAGTTCTCGGTAACTTAGTTTGAAATCTATGGTGATCTTCCCCCCACTTACACTCGGGAATCTCTGGCTGTTGAAGCTATCTCAAGGGTTTCTGGTGTTCTGCTTCGACTTTAGAGCAGGTCAAACACTTGCTAACATACAAAGCAATATCCTTGTTTATTTTGGGCCACCAATATAAGTTTCGTAGATCATAGTACATCTTGTTTGCTCCAGGATGTATAGAATACTTCGTAGCATGGGCTTCATCCACGATTAAAGTTCTCAAATTTCCATATGCCGACACCTAAATCCGTTCAACAAAATACAGTCTGCCGCCTTCTTTACTTTCGAACTACTTCTCCAATCCTCGCAACATTCCTACCGAAGTGTTAATGTCCTTGGAAGCTTTGCTCTGAGCATCTAGTATCCTAGCCTTAATGCTAGAGTGAATTGCTATGCTCATAGCTCGAGCTTGTCTCGATTTCATCCGTTCTTTCCTACTTAATGCATCAGCAACTACGTTCGCTTTACTTGGGTGGTAGTGAATCTCGCAGTCATAATCGCTGAAAAGTTCTATCCATCGCTTCTGACGCATATTTAACTCTTTTTGATCAAAGATGTGCTGGAGGCTCCTATGATCAGTATAGATAACACTCTTTGTTCCGTACAAATAGTGTCTCTAGATTTTGAGAGCAAATACCACTGCGCCTAACTCTAGATCATGAGTGATGTAGTTCTTCTCATTTATTTTGAGTTGTGTGGATGTGTATGCTATCACCTTATTCTTCTGCATCAAAACGCAACCAAAAACTTGGTTCGATGCGTCACAGTAAACTACAAAATCATTTGCGCCTTCGAGAAGTACCAGAATCGGGGCATCGCACAACATGTCCTTTAATGTCTGAAAAGCGATCTCCTGCTCATCACCCCACTTGAACTTCTTGTTTTTCTGAGTTAACAGGGTGAGAAGTTTTGAAACTTCGAGAAATTTACGACAAATCACCAATAATATCCTACCAATCCTAAGAACGAACGGATCTCGGTTGGGGTCTTTGGGGGTTTCCAATTTTTCATTGCTTCAATTTTAGTGGGATCCACATGTATACCTTCACTGTTCACTACATGACCGAGAAAATGAACCTCTTGTAGCCAGAATTCGCACTTCAAAAATTTCCCGAACACTTTCTCTTTTTCAAGCAACTCCTATATCAATTTTAGGTGAACTTCATGCTCCTCCTTGGACTTTGAATAAATTAAGATGTCATGAATAAATAAAATGACAAACTTGTCAAGATACGGCCTACATACGCGGTTCATAAGGTCTATGAACACCGCAGGGGCGTTAGTTAGACCGAAAGGCATGATCGTGAATTCAAAATGTCCTTACCTCGTCCTGAATGAAGTTTTAGGAATTTCTTCTTCGCGTACTCTCAACTGATGATAGCCTGATCGAAGGTCTATTTTTGAAAAATACCGTGACCCTTACAACTGATCGAACAAGTCATCGATCCTAGGAAGAGGGTAGCGGTTCTTGATAGTTAGCTTGTTTAGCTCTCGATAGTCTATACACATGCGGAACGAACCATCCTTCTTTTTCACAAACAACACCGGTGCTCCCTAGGGTGAAGAACTAGGTCGTATGAAACCTTTGTCTTGGAGCTCTTTAAGTTGGTTGGACATTTCTTGCATTTTCGTAGGCGCCAAACGATAAGGTGAATTTGCAACAAGCATAGCTCCAGGAATAAGATCTATGCGAAACTCTACTTCGCGATATGGGGGTAAACCTGATAGATCTTCCAAAAACACGTCAGGGAATTCACGTACAACAGGGATGTCTTCAAGTTTCGGCCAGTTCACTTTCATGGTTTTTAACTGTTTCAGGTTCCCTTCGGGACGTTCTTCATGAAGTTCTAAATTCTCTTCGTTGGATAACAGAATCTGGACTATTTTCTCAAAGCAAACTATCTTAGCTCTAAGCTTTGACAACCAATCCATTCCTACGATTACGTCGAAACTACCATGACCAAAAGGAATCAAATCGATGATAAATGTATAACCTTCTAGCTCAATTCTACAACCTCGAACAATCATATTGGTTACTACTTTAAGGCCGCTAGCTATTTCAATCTCAAAACCGGGGCTTATGACACTAGGTTTCATGTTAATCAATGGTAAGAAGTTGGTAGATATAAAGTTATAATTAGCACCAGAATCAAACAGAACTGTAGCGAAATGATCATTTAGAGAAAATGTACCACTCGTCACAACGTTCGGGTCTTGTGGAGCTTCA
>BQNB010127516.1:0-19428 GCA_026074375.1 Tanacetum coccineum
TCTAGGGGTCAAATAACGAAGAATGAAAAAGACTAGACTGAAAACGGAGTTTGTTTGACCCAAAAACGAGTCAAGACAAAAAACTGCACCCGGACCGTGCTTTAAAAAGTAAAAAGTTGTAAAAATGACCCTACGAAAATTTTTATATTTTTCCTACAAACTAGATGATAAAAGAAAATTTTCTAAAAAAGCAAAATATTTTTTTGATAATTTTTGTATTTTTTATGAATTAAATAAACTTTTAACTAAATTAAATTATAAAAAATATTAAACGATCACTAAAAATTCTGAAAAATTTACAAAAAATACTTTACTCTATAAAGTTCCTACGAAAAATAAGAAACAAAAATAAGCTGAAGGAATAAGCCCCGAAATAAGCTTGAACAGCTTATAAGGCTTAAAAGCCAAAACGTGTATAAATAAAAAGTCCCTTGAGTCTTTAACGAAAAAGACCCAAGGGCGCAGTGGTAGAGTGTGTGTGTAAAAGGGGGATGTATCGCTTGGTCCCGGGTTCGAGTCTTGCTCACCCGGGCCAAGTGTCTTCCCCTTTTTTTTTTTCGAAAACTCAAAGAAGCAAAGTTGTTAAGCTCGTGGGGCTTAACAACTTTGTCTTCTACAACTTTTTACGAAAAGCCCTTAATAAGCTGAAAAATAAGCTTAAAGTTGGCAGAAATGCTTAAAGGGCTTAAAAGCTTGAAAAATGCTAAGTCTTTTTGGACTTAGGGTCGAAATAAGCTAGGATTAAGGCTAAAATAAGCTAAGATGAGCTAAACTAATCTAAATAAGCTTAAAAAGGCTAAATGCTTAAACCTAATAAGCTGTTGAAACAGCTTATGATGGCAGGACACTAAAAGCTTAAAAAGGCTAAAAAAACTTAAAGTTATTGGACAAATAAGCTAGGAAAAGGTAAATAAGCTCACACCCTAACTAGGCTAACTTAAAAAGCTACTAGGAGACAATTTGAGCTTATGGAATAAGCTCAATAAGCCAAAATCAAAAATAAGTGATCCTACACCTAAGGCATCCAAAAACAGTCAAACTGCTAGTTTGGGCTTAAAAATAAGCCAACAAGGGAGCTTTTCAAGGTCTGAAACTTAGCAAGCCTATGCAAGAGCTTATAAGCTCTTAAAATAAGCCAAGAGATTGGGCTTAATAACACAATAAAACAAAGAAAAAGGGGCTTAAAATCTCCCCTTTGCACCAGGGGAGATTTAAGCTTAACCTAAGTGGCTTATTTGACAGCTTATTTTAAGCTGTCAAATAAGCTCAAATTAAAAAGCAAACTAAAAACAGATTGAGTACTCTAGCTAAACAGCTTGTGCACAAATTTTGAGCTTTTGAAAATTGTTTTAGGTTGCTTAATTTTGACAGTGAAGAAGGATCTTTGCTTTTTTTAAAACTGTCACCAAGGGGACTTGGTGAACTTTGACTTACCAAAGTCAAAAGACAAGGGGTTTGTTACAGCCCTTTTTAGCCACACTAAACACACTATTTTGAACACTTAAACTCCAACCACAAGTGCTTAACTAAATAAGCACTTGTGGTATCTCTTAAAAGTCACAGTTTCAAAATTGGTTTTAGAAAACCTTGGAAAACAATTTTTAAACCTTGGAACTCTTAAAAACAGCTTAATACAAGCTTAAAACTTAAGCTTAATCAAGCTAAGTTACCTCAACCCATGCCAAGGCTTGTTTTGACCCATTTTAAGGTTGACCCAAACACCCCTTTACTTTAACTGTCCCAACCTTGTGGTACTTAAAAACTGTTTAAACAACTAAACCAGCTAAAACTTTTTATCTACTCACACTAGTTTTCATCTACTTAAGCTACTTTAATAAGAAAAACTATAGCTTTTAGGAAGATTAAGCTAGTTTCTCTCCTAGCTTATTACACTAAAAATGACAGAATTGAGTATTTAGGTTCTTAATGCACTAAAACTAAAACAACTTAAGACATTTGAATCTCTAAGCTAGCTAAACAAGTTTAGACAAGCTTAAGCACAAAAAGAACAATAGAATAAGCTGTTTGATTAAGCTATCAAATCTAAAGCTACAATGAAATCAAGAAAATGAAACCTGAAATTTGTGTTGTCTCAGAACCAAGCCACTCTATCTGAGTGAGTGGCTTAAAAACTTGAAACCTAATGGCACCTTGCCTCTATTCCCTGAGCTAAAAGCTCAATAAGCTAGTATTAGCTTATTTCTCTCTTGAACTTCAAAATTTGAACACAAATGCCTTAAGTGATCATGCTTTGACTTAAAATTGACCTAAAAGAGTAATGAATGACTGAAAACAAGTTTTAACTAAATTTTGAGCTTATGAACAGTAATAAGCTCTAAAGAGCTTATTTAGAGCTTAATGAGTAAAAATGGCTTATTATTGAAATCAAAGTAAAAGTAAACTTTGAAAATGAATGTTATTACTAAGATGAATGAAGTACAAGAGGAAAAGAAGAGAGTACAAGTGCTTAAAACGTATTACTAAAAGTTTGAAAGTAAATTGCTTAAAATCGAGAAAATTACAAAACTGAAAATTAAAACAAAAACAACTAACTAACTACTGTCTTCTAAACCTTCTTCTTCTTTTATAAGCTGGGAAGCTTTGTTGGTATGTGCATAATTACACATACCATTTTTCCATTCTAAAACAACCTTAAATGACTAAAAACATCCCAAAAATACTTGTATTTGTATGGTTTTGCTTTTGTATTGTGCAGGATACTGAAATTCATGAAAAGGAACAAAAATAAGCTAAATTCAACAAAGCCACGGCACGGGAAGGAAGGCCAAGTCAAGTACGAAGTCTAAAGCATCCACTAAAGAAAATACAACTTGAGGGGCTAAAACCGCCAACTAAAGCTGTATACAAAAGATTAAAAAACAAGGGTCAAAGTTTGCCAACCGAGTAGATATTGCATTTAAGTTAGACATCTCAGGACCAAACTGCAATACTTCCCTCAAAAAGTCTTCTTTCCGCCCTAAAACCCAGTTACAACTGGTATTCGCCCCTACTTCTCCCCTGCAAAACCACTTTCTCCCTAGCTAAAATCATTTCATCACCCTACTACAACAAAACCCCCAGTTTATAAAGTCCCATGTTGGCAATCCCTCACCTTTCCCAAGTATCTTCAATGGCTAAGATTGACTCCAAAGAAGCACAAATGAAATCAAAGGCTGGGATTTGCTTTGGATTCACCTCACACAACAAGCAACACTTCGTTTGGGGCTCTCAAAGAATGCACAAGCTGCAAGTTCCAAGACTTCGCTATAAATATAGCTTTTGGTAAACCCCTTGAGGACACCTATCTTAGTTTTTATCTAGTTTTTAAGTTTAATCAACTTAGCTTATTTTAGGTTATTTACAACGTTTAGATCCACTTTGTAAACACTTTTCAAGTTTTAATGCAAATTTGAGTTTTTAAGTCGATTTACAATACCAGTGTTAAGTTTCTTAATCATATTGTTGTGTGTTCAAAGAGCTCTCACCAAAGCTTACTTATAAGCTGTTTTCATTAAAGTAACCATAAAAAGTTAAGTAGTTAAGAGAAAATCACAAAAATCACTCTCAAATATACCACAGCTTATGTATTGGATGATAAGCCAGTTCTGGATGGGCTTATGGACTCTTACTAACTTGTTTTCTACAAGTTAGAGCTTGTAGATTGTGAGATCTAGCCTGTTTTGAGCAAGTGTTGTAAGCGCCCCCCCCCCCCCCCCCCCCCCCCCTCTCTTTTTCTTACTTTACTTATTTATTGCAGAACTGTTAGTTCATTTGTTAACACTGTTAGGTTTAAGTTTATACTGCTAGACTAATTCATGCTTATTTAAGTACTTGTTATGGATTGAAAATTGCTTATAAGTGTTTTACTTTGTTGTTTGATAATCTGTTTTTAGTAAAAATGATTTTTGGAAAAGTTAAAGGCTGTTTTGAACAAGCAGTACTAACTTTAAGTTAGTACTGCTAGTTCATTTTAGGAACAGTACTAACTCCACACTAGCAGTACTAACTCTAAGTTAGTACTGGTAGTTTACTTTTTGGAACAGCACTAACTTAACGCTACCAGTACTAACTCCAAGTTAATACTGTTAGTCTTAACTGTTAGTACTGGTTGTTCAACTTAGCTTATCAGCTTATAATTTCTGTTTATTTAAGATTTCCTTAGCCTTTTAATAGTCTTAAACCATTTCCTATACTGTTCTTTAGGTGTAAGCTTATTAAAGCTTTATTTTCCTTTTTAAAATAGTTTCACTAGTGTAATCATGTTTAGCTTTTTTAGCTTATATTATCATTTAGTTTTATTCTATTGCTTATTACCTATGACTAATGCTTATTAAGTGTTAGGTGATTTTTTTATCTTCTGTTTGTACAGCGTGTTTGCTTATTTATTAATTTCTTAAGTCTTGTTAGCCTAGCAGGACTAACCTCTAAGCTAACAGTACTAACTTTAGCCTAGCAGTACTAACTCAAAGTTAGTACTGGTAGTTAAAACTGTTAGTACTGTTGTTAGTACTGTTGTGTTTATCTTGTTTAATTTAGCTTAATGTTTTTTTTTTGATTTGCTTATTAGATTTAGATTAGCTTATTTGTCTCTCTTAATTTAGTTGACTTATATGTGTCTTATGTAAAAGTTTAAAGTGTTTTTGCCATGTTCTAGCATTGTTCTTGTATCCAGCTTATTCACTTTGTTGTTTTATGTGCTTTTGCTTATTTTTATCAGTTTTAGTGCCCAATCATTCCTTGTGACATTCAAACACAAATCATCAATCGTCTTGCGATTTTCCATCTCTAGCCTCGTTGGGACATAACGACCCGGGAACACCCTATACTGCTTCCGGTTTCTTTGATTTTGTGGGTCCTGATCCTTGTTATATATTTATATATGTTTATGTTTATTTATATATAAAAAGGTGTAAGTTCCGCGCGAATTAATTTTGCCCGCGGCCGGGAGGCATAGTCAAGAATAACCGTTACGTTTGACAGTTTATATTGAACCTTGAATATTTTCTTCTACAAAAAAAGTTACAAAATATTTTCAATTTATTTTTATAAATTATCATACAATGAGCCAAAGAAAAATCAAAATATAAATAAAATGTCCATAAAATAAAAATAAAAATAAACACAAAATTATCAAAGTGTTCCTAACGGTGGAACAATACAAATTTCCCAACTCGATCAAAGATTTAAACTTACCATTTGTGTCGTTTTACGTAAGTAGGCTCATCTCAAAAAGAAATACAAACAATAAAGTGGGTATAAGGAGGGTTGTTCAAGGAACTACGACCCAAAGGAGAAATAAGCTTCGCGCCATTCCCTACGCCTCCGCTCACCTGATTGTATTGCTTTTGGAGCTACCGTGAAGTATCTGATTATTTGGTGTTCAAGTTGTCTAGTTTTTAGGTTCCTGTCCGTTAAAATATATTGTGAATAAACAAAAAAAAACAAAAATACTCTCTTGTTCTCTATTTTAGTGCATGCGCACTTTCTCAAGCTCATCGTCTACGTCAACAACAACACATCAACAACAAGTTCCTCCGAATCTTTGTGAACTTCCCCATAGTCACAGATGGCTATAATCGTCTATGGCAAATTTGCTCCAGGCTACCACCGAGGGATACAAAAAAAGAAGGACGCAATTGTTTGTCCTGAAATTGAAGCAGCAAATTTTGAGATCAAGCAGGGTACTAACTCTTGTCAGAACAAGCAGTTCTTCAGAAATGACAAAGAGACCCACATCCACATCCGTTACTTTCAATAAATCACCTCTACTTTGAGATATCCTAATTCCCGACCACATCAATTAAGGGTTGATGCTTTTTCCTTTCTCTCATCCCGAGGGGCACCCGGAGATGCTTGAGAAAGAAACCCCCTCGATCAATTCAACCCAACATGGGATGACCTCGTTCTGAAATTATCAACCAGTTTTTTCCCACCGTCTAAAGAACGTCAATCGTCGGAACGAAATTACTAATTTCAAACAAAAGATTTGATGAGTCGTTTAGTGAGGGCCTTGGGATCGTATTCAAAGATCTTCTCCGAGCAGGTTCCACATCATGGATTCTCAGCTCACCAACATGATACAGTTTACATGCCTTTAAATGTTAATGATCAAGAACGCTTTGAACTCCGCCGCAGGTGGTAACTTTTTGGACAAAAGGCCCTGAGTTTTTTTATTTTTTTTTTTGCCTATTCCAAGCATCAATAGAGAGCAAGTCTAAAGTTCGTCATACTCCCGAACAGCAAAGCCATTAATGCTAAAGTAGTACGAGCACGTTACCACCCCCGGAGTTATCCCGAGTTGCTGAATTGAAAGACATGGTTAGAGCTCTACTTCTCGATAAGCAGATATCTCCAGTTCCAGCTCCCGCTCCCGTAAAAGCGGTTGAGCAAAGTTGTGTTACCTGCGGTGGCGCCCACTCATATCGTAATTGTCCGACTACCAATGGCAACAATTACCGAGATAACATCCAAGAATACGTCTCGCAAGCTGCCGCAGCAAATTTCAACCAAGGAAATTCCGGTTACCGTCCGCCACCGATGGCAAACCAAATCAGACCACCCGGTTTTCCTCCCATGCAACACAACAACCAAGCCAACAATCAAAATCGTTGGAACCAAAACCAAAACCGTGGGAATAGCTATAACCAGGGTCAAATCCAACGACCCCAGGTTCAACAACATGCCCCAATGTATCAACCCCCGGTTAATCAACACCCAGCTTACCAAGCTCCAGCTCATCAAGCTCCGGGTGTATCAAAAACTGATTTTGAAAGCTATGTCAATGCTAATGATGCGGTTATGCAAAACATGCAAAACCAAATGACCAACATAACCGACTTGCTCACAAAAATCGTAAATTCCAACCAAGCTTCTACTTCAAATTCGTTCTTTCCTAGCAACACCATTGCTAACCCGAAGGGTGAATTGAAAGCAATCACCACCAGAAGCGGTGTTTCATATGATGGACCTCAAATTCCACCTCCGGTGGTGGAAGTTGAAACCGAGGTAACAAAGGACACGGTACTTCCTAACGAAAGTACCAACGACGTCCAACCTCCGATAGTCCAAATTGATGAACCAGTTGTTATGCCTAGAGCCAAAACGACTTTACCATATCCATCTAGGATAAACAAGGAGAAAATCCGCGAAAAGGACGACCTTTTAGCTTCGAAATTCATGGAAATTTTTCGGAATCTCCATTTCGAGCTGAGCTTCGCAGATGCTCTCCTACACATGCCTAAGTTTGCTCCGATGTTCAGGAAGCTTTTGAACAACAAAGACAAGATCTTGGAATTAACCAAAACACCGGTTAATGAAAATTGCTCGGCAGTCATCCTAAAGACATTTCCTGAAAAATTAGGAGACCCGGGTAGATTTCTGATACCGTGTGATTTCCCAGAGTTAGATGAATGCTTGGCCCTGGCCGATCTCGGCGCAAGCATAAATCTAATGCCACTCTCCATTTTTGAAAAGCTTAATCTCCAAGGACTAACCAAAACTAAGATGATACTCGAGTTAGCCGACCGATCAACTTCCACTCCCACCGGCATAGCCGAAAATGTTTTTGTGAAGGTTGGAACCTTCTACTTTCCAGCCGATTTTGTGGTAGTAAACTATGATGCCGACCCTAGAGTCCCGTTGATTTTAGGAAGACCATTTTTAAGAACGGCGAGAGCTTTGATCGATGTTCACGGAGAAGAGATGACCTTAAGACATGATGACCAATCTGTGACTTTCAAAGTGGGAGATACGAAAAATTCGCCTACTATGCCATAAATCATTAACAAGGTCGACTTTATTGATATAGCTTGTGAGGAATATTCCCAAGAGATTTTAGGTTTCTCGGAAGTATCAGCAAATGGAAATTCCACTCCTTACTTTGAACCAATTGTTGATACCACTTCTCCCACCCTCACTCCATTCGAGGGTAGTGATTTCATTCTTGAAGAAATCGAGGCTGAACTTTCTGATACTTCGTCAAGACATGAATTGATGAATGCCGACATGTGATCCGAGGAGGACATTCTCATTCTGAAGCTATCCTAAATAGTGGGGGGGGGGCCTTTATCACCACTTCCCAACCATGCAAATTATTTTCCTGGGGAAAGAAAAGAACTTAAGATTTGTGAAGCCAAAACCAATGAAACATCAATTGATAAACCTTCCGAGGTCGAGCTCAAGGACTTACCTCCCCACCTCGAATATGCATTTTTGGAGGGTGACAACAAGTTACCAGTCATAATTGCTAAAGATTTGAGTGTCGGGGAGAAAGCCGCTCTCATAAAGGTGTTGCAGTCCCACAAGCGAGCCATCGCTTGGAAACTCTCCGATATCAAGGGTATTAACCCGGAATTTTGTACTCACAAAATTCTAATGGAAGAGGACTACACACCAGCGGTCCAACATCAGAGACGGGTAAACCCAAAAATCCACGATGTCATTAAAAAAGAAGTTGAAAAACTTCTTAACGCTGGATTAATTTACCCTATCTCGGATAGTCCCTGGGTAAGCCCGGTACACTGTGTACCAAAGAAAGGTGGTTTTACCGTAGTTGAGAATGAGAAAAATGAGTTGATCCCAACTCGATTGGTATGGATCAGATGCTTGAAAGATTAGCCGGAAATGAGTACTATTGCTTTTTGGACGGATTCTCCGGCTACTTTCAAATTCCAATTGACCCACTTGATCAAGAGAAGACCACCTTCACCTGCCCTTACGGGACATTTGCCTATCGTCGCATGCCCTTTGGGTTATGCAATGCACCGGGCACGTTCCAAAGGTGTATGGTTGTAATATTTCACGATATGATTGAGAAAACCATGGAAGTCTTCATGGATGATTTCTCGGTTTTTGGTGATTCTTTCTCTTCTTGTCTTTCCCATTTAGACAAAATGCTCCAAAGGTGTGAAGACACCAATCTTGTGCTAAATTGGGAAAAGTGCCACTTTATGGTCAAGGAAGGCATAGTCCTTGGCCATAAGATTTCTAAATCTGGGATTGAGGTTGATTTAAATCACATAGTTGATGTAATGGCAAAGTTATCCTCATCCCAATTACCGCGTGAAGGGTATTCGCAGTTTTCTCGGTCACGCCGGATTCTACCGACGATTTATTCAGGATTTTTCCAAAATCGCCCGGCCTATGACCCACCTCCTTGAAAAAGAAACTCCGTTTATCTTCTCGAAGGAATGCATCGAAGCATTTGAAACCCTTAAGATGAAGTTAACCCAGGCTCCAATCTAGTCGCTCGATGGGACTTGCCCTTTGAAATCATGTGTGATGCAAGTGATTTTGCTGTTGGGGCAGTCTTAGGGCAACGTAAGACCAAGCACTTCCAGCCGATACACTATGCAAGCAAAACTATGACCGAGGCTCAAGCACATTACACTACAACGGAAAAAGAATTACTTGCCGTAGTGTATGCTTTCAAGAAATTCCGGCCATATCTTGTCTTGTCCAAAAGCATAGTGTATACGGACCATTCGGCTCTCAAATACTTGCTTGCTAAGCAGGATGCTAAGCCAAGATTGCTCCGGTGGATTTTGCTGCTCCAAGAATTTGATGTCGTTATCCGTGATAAAAAAGGAGCAGAAAATCTCGCCGCAGACCACCTTTCTAGACTTGAAAATCCCCATCAAAGTGAGCTCGAGAAAAAGGAAATTACAGAAACATTTCCTCTCGAGACACTTGGGATGGTTACCTTTTGTGGAGATGATAATGCCCCATGGTTTGCCAATTTTGTAAACTACCATGCGAGGAATTTTGTGATCAAAAGGATGTCGTCTCAGCAGAAAAGAAAGTTTTTCAAAGACGTTAAACACTACTTTTGGGACAACCCCTTTCTATTCAAGATCTGTGCTGACCAAGTAATTAGGCGTTGTGTTTCGGGGCAAGAAGCTTTTGACATTTATCAAAGTCTTGCCACATGTGGGACCACGGGGGGGACACTACGTGTGCCAATTACCACCGCATAAAAAGATCTTCGATTCAGGTTTTTATGGCCCCAAGATCTTCAGGATGTACCACGGACTTTGTCACCGATTTTATGTGACATATGTCAACGTCAAGCAATAATTTAGCAACGTGCGAGATTGGCCCAGAAACTCTATCCAAGTTTGCGAAATCTTTGACATGTGGGGGCATTGATTTTATGGGGGCCGTTCCCGTCTTCAGAGGAACAAACTAATATACTCGTGGCGTTGGATTATTTATCAAGTGGGTTGAAGCAAAGCGCTCACCACCATGACGCTCTGAGTTGTTTCACAAATTTCTTAAATCTCTCTTCGCCAGATTCGGTACCCCTCGTGCAATCATAAGTGATCGCGGAACCCTTTTTTTGCAATGACCCAATTTGCAAAGGTCATGACTTAAGACGGAGTCACTCATCGTCTCTCACCGAGTATCACCACAAACAAGGGTGGACAGAGTTGAGGTATCCAATCGTGGTTTGGAAACGAATTCTTGCAAGGACTGTGGGCGAAAATCGGCCTCTTGGTCGGATATAATTAGATCGACACACTTTGAGGCTTTCCGCACAGCTACAAAACACCCCGTCGGAGTGTACTCCATACAAGTTGGTGTACGGAAGGCATTGTCATCTTCCGATTTGATTCGAGCACAATGCTTACTGCGGCCCCTTTAAGCATACAACTTTGATATCAAACACGCGGGTGATCACAGAAAAGTACAACTCAACGAACTTGAATGAGCTCCGTGATCATGCCTACGGAATTCTTTAATTTACAAAGAGATAAACAAAAGAGAATCATGACTCAAGATCTAAAAACTGCGTTTTCATGTCGTGTCAAGAACCGCGTTTTCAACGTCGGTGATCGAGTCCTCCTCTTTAACTCTAGATTAAAGATTTTCTCAGGAAAGCTTAAAACCCGCTGGTCAGGACCATTCACTATCACACATGTTTTCCCGTACGGCACCGTCGAGCTATCTCAAAACTCCGGGCCAAACTTCAAAGTGAATGGTCATCGTGTTAAGCACTACTTTGGAGGGGACGTACCACAGTTGGTAGTCCCAGATCTCCAAACATTCCCTAATGTCCAATAAATTCAGGTGACGGGTCAAGCATAGCGACCTTAAACAAGCGCTTCGTGGGAGGCACCCCATGCTTATCGTAGTATTTTGTAAAAATGAATAAGTGTTTTCTTGTTGTGTGGAGGTTCGCCTTTTCCATTACCCGTGTTTCGTGTTTGTGATGTTAATTGTCCAGGATTGCCCGGATTGTGATGAATTCTCGTGCTTGTATTTTTATCAAGAGTTTCACATCCTCAGCTTCATTTTGGGAATCCAGTATCCAAATCTAATCGACTAACGTTTTATCTTTTGGCACACTTCATAAACGGCCTTAGATTTACGTAGGTGCCCCTTTCAAAACATCGAGGACGATGTTTAATTCTAAGTATGGGGGGGATCTTCGATTTGATTTTACCTGCAGCCGTTGTTGTCACGTAATTCCGTTTTTACCACCAAATTTTTGCAAAAATACCAAAAATGAAAAAAAAAATTAATTAAAAATTTTCAAAAATAAAATAAGTGTTTTGTCACAGTTTCGACTTTCCTAATGGGTAGAATGAGAATAATTTTTGACTCAATCGGGCGTGTTGAGCCCTAGCTAGTTCCTATTACCGTGGTGGCTAAGTTTCACAGAATTCGGATATGCTTCGAATTTTAATAAGGTGAAGAACAAGATGTGTAGAGTTAAATTTAAGTTTATGTGCTAAACAAAAAACTTATATGAGAACTTGTAGCTTTTTATCCTTTGATTCTATCCACCTAATCATACTTGCTCAATTATCTCCAACCCACCTAAGTCAAATCAATGTTTTTGAAAAAGCTTCAATGTTTGTAACTTAATTCTTTAAAGCGTAGATTTTTTGTCTTATTAATTACGAAAGTTAAAATGCAAGAAGCATGAATGAAGTATGGAATGCAAAAAAATGCGTCATAGTTTGAATTTTTCCAATAAAGCATACATTTGATTATATGGGTACAATAAAAGATGTGTCGTGGATATCCCACTCTGCTAACACGAGGTGGGGGTTCAAACATAAGAAAGCTTTTTTCTAAGGATTTGGTTTGTGTTGTGATATTCACCAGGAAGCGTGGTCTAGGTGAGGGTTCAAATAAGACATTTTTCCTTAGCCATATTAGAGAAGGTGTTGATGTGATTTCCCACTTCGCTAGCAACGGGGTGGGTTTATCAAAACTAAGAACATCGGTCGTTGGTTGTGATATCTACTAGGAGCGAGGCCAATGTAGGTATATTCAAAACTAAGCAACGCATTCCTTGCTTTAAGAAACTTTTGATTATAAAGATGAAGATGTGCAAAAAGTTTACAGTTAATCTCGTTCTTTAAAATCAAGTTACAAGGTCCTAATAAGTTGTTGCTTTGAGTCGTGATTATATTGAATAACGACTATATGGAAATAAGTTTGATCTTTTGGTTGAGTTGTAATGAGTACCACATTTTAAATCGTCATCCATGTTGGGAGTTAAAAAGTTCATCAAGTCATAAGTATGAGTGCTTAGCATTTCGACTTATATTGACAATGTCTTGTTTAACTGCTTGGTTTTTTGGAACTAGTGAAAAGCGGGGACGATGAATTTATACGTCAGGACATCCGTAGAATTTTCTATGGTCGTTTCTCATTTATGATCCCAATGTTAATAAAATAAAGGAAAAAAGTAAACAGTAGAGTCGTTAAAGAAAAAAAAAAATTCAAAAATATTAGGATAGTTAGTAGTACAAATAAAAAAATGGTGAAAAACGGGACTTGTCGAAGCTTTTGATTCCTATAATTTCCCTGTGGATTGACGAACACTTTGCTACTTTTCAAAGTTATTAGTCGAGGGAGATTGAGATTCTTAGTTTTCGTAAATGTTTACTTCATAACATTGCGTGAGGACACGGCAATACCTTAGTATGGGGGATTTTGGTATGTGCTTAATTACACATACCTTTTACCTTTAAAAACGAGCTAAAATAACCAAAAACGGACTTAAAATGCCAAATATATGCTTGTTTTGCTAATTGTATTGTGCAGGAACGGATAACTAAGAAAAGGACGAAAAACAAAGCCAAAACGACAAAACCGGACTCGGAATGGAAAAGACTGTGAAAGACAAAGCCAAATCGAAGCCGGAAAGTCAATCAAGTCAAAAAGTCAACAGAAAAGTCAACTGGTCAAAGACAAAGTCAACCCAAGTCAACCCCGAGGCCAAAAGTCAAGAAAATATAAGTTTAGGGACTGAAATGGTAAATCCCTAAACTTATACTTATAAGAAGAAAAGAGAAAATGAAAGGCAAGGGTGCAAACTGCCAATGTGCCAAAGTGTACTACAAGGGGCATAACTGCCAACTATCCTAACTTGTACACCAAAGGGACGAGTGTTGCAAAGAGTTATATAACTCTTGGGGACTTGTTTTGCCAAGTCCCCAAAAGTTATATAACCACAAGGACGAATTGTGCAAAAGAAGATATAACCTAGAGGGGCCAACCTTGCCATTTCCACAAACTCATCCCTGTCACTCTTTTTTTCATAACAATCTTTCCCGCCCAAATTTCCCCCCAACACAATCACGGGTTCTCCACCCTCTTTTTACCCTGTAGACCACCACCACCACCATGGGTAAACCATTCCCCCCTCCTCCACTAACTTTCCCAGCTGGGAAATTGCCAAGTTGGCAATCCCACATCTCCCCAAGCATTTTTCGACGACCAAGATTGATTTTTGATGAGATTGAAGGGCTAGGATGTGTTTGCTTTCCCCATCTCACACAACTAACACAAGGAATCAGCTATAAAAGAAGAAGAAGACAGAAGAAAACCAGAGCAAGTTTTAATTTCAGTTTGTAATTTTTTTTTTCGTATTGTTAAGCATTTTTCTCAAGTTTTTTTTTTGCAATTAGCTTTAAGCACTTGTACTCTCTTTCTTTCAGTTTGTACTTCTTCATTTGAGAAATAATATTCAGTTTTCAAAGTTTACTTGTTCTTTGTTTTCAATAATAAGCCATTTTTACTTCAATAAGCTCCAATAAGCTCTTTTGAGCTTATACTTGTTCATAAGCTCAAATTCAGCTGGAAACTTGTTCAAAGTTATTAACTTACTCACTTAAATCCATTTACATCAAAACAATGACATTTGAGCACATGAAATTCACTTTGGAAGCAACAAGGAGGTAATAAGCTCCAAAGAGCTTATTGAGCTTTTAAGCTCAGGTTTAGAGGCTAAGAAGCCATTAGGTCAGGGTTTTAAGCCACTCACTCAACAAGAGTGGCTTGGTTCTGAGACAACAAAAATCCAAGGTTTCAATTCTCAATTTTCATTTAGCTTAATTTTTAGCTTTAGACATTAGCTTATTTGCTTTTAATCTTTGCAAACACATTAGTTTAGGCTTGTTATTTAGCTGTTTTAAGTTCTCATTGCATAATTTTGTGTTATATCAGTTTATCTTTTAACTGTCAATGTTAGTGTAATAAGCTAGGTGAGAAAGTGGCTTATTTCCTTTAATAAGCTGCAAGTTTTAGGGTCAAAATAGCTTAATTAGTGTAATATTAGTAAGAGTAGATAAAAGGTTTTAAAAGTTTTAGCTTTAAAATAGATTATAAGCTCACTTTGGTTTGACAGCCTTAAAGTAAAGGGGTGTTTGGCATAACTTTAAAAACGGGTCAAAATCACTTGTGGTTTGGGTTGAGGTATTTTGGTTAACTTTAGCTTAAGTTTTTAAGCAATTTTAAGCTGCTTTTAAAAAGTTTTTAGTTTCAAAATGGTTTTTCAAAAGTTTTTTTTAGACTGTTTTCATAACTGTGGTATTAAAGGAAACCCCAAGTGCTTATTTAATTAAGCACTTGGATTTTGAGTTTAAGCATCAAAAGAGTGTGTCTTGTGTGTCTAAAAAAGGCTGTCAAAAGCCCTTTGTCTTTTGACTTTGGTAAGTCAATATCCACCAAGTCTCTTTTAGTCACAGTTTTAAAAAGTCAAAAGTCCTTTTTCACCTTCACAATTCAGCAAGTTTAAATGAGTTTTAAAAGCTTAAAATTGGTGCACAGGCACATTTGCTAGAATACTTAATCTGTTTGAGCTTATTTTCCTATTTAGAGCTTATTTGACAGCTTTTTGAAAGCTGTCAAATAAGCCCCTTGAGATTAGACTTAAAGCTCCCCTGGTGCAAAGGGGAGACTTTAAGCTTCTTATTCTTGGCTTTTAAGTGACCTAAAACCCAATTTCTTGGCTTATTTAGGGAGCCTATAAGCCCTTGGATAAGCCCTTCAAATTTCAGCCATTAGGAAGCTTTCTAGATAGCTTAATTCTAAGCTCAAGTAAGCCCTTTGACTGTTTTTAGCTTAAGTTAGGTATAGGGATTGCTTAATTTCCATTTTTGCTTATTGAGCTTATTTCATAAGCTCACTTTTGTCCAAATAGCTTATTTAGACAGGTTAGTCAAGTTTTTAAGCTTATTCCCTTTTTTGCTAGCTTATTTAAGTGCCTAGCTTAGTCTTTTATCCTTTTTGAGCTTTCATTTAGTTTCTGTCAAGCATAAGCTTGTAACAGCTTCTGTCATAATAAGCTTCCCACAGCTTATTTAGTTTAGCTTTTCCTTTTCTTTTTAGCTCATTTAGGTTAGTTTAGATCCCTTAGTTTTTCTTAGTTTTTTGTTTAGCTTAGATTCGACCCTAAGTCCAAAAGACTAGCAAATTTTTGCCTTTAAGCCCAAATAAGCCAACTGTCAAGTTTAAGCTTATTTTTAGGCTTATTTATAGCTTTTCATAAAAAGCTCTAGTTGACAAAGTTGTTAAGCCCCACGAGCTTAACAACTTTGCTTCTTTGAGTTTTCAAAAAAAAAAAAGGGGAAGACACTTGGCCCGGGTGAGCAAGACTCGAACCCGGGACCAAGCGATACATCCCCTCTTTACCAACACACTCTACCACTGCGCCCTTGGGTCTTTTTCGTTAAAGACTCAAGGGACTTGTTACTTATACACATTTTGGCCAATAAGCCTATAAGCTGAAAAAGCTTATTTTCGGGCTTATTTCTTAAGCAACCTTGTGTTTTTTCATTTTTCGTAGGAACTTTATAGAGTAAAGTATTTTTTGTAAATTTTTCAGAATTTTTTGTAATCATTTAATATTTTTTATAATTTAATTTAGTTAAAAGTTTATTTAATTCATAAAAAAATACAAACATTATCAAAAAAATATTTTTGCTTTTAGAAAATTTTCTTTTGTCATCTAGTTTTATAGGAGAAAAATATAAAATTTTTTGTAGGGTCATTTTTACAATTTTGTCATCTTTTCGAGAAAGGGTCCGGGTAAGGGATTTTGTTTTGACTCGTTTTTTGGGTCAAACGAACTCGTTTTCAGGTATAGTCTTTTTCATTCTTCGTTCTTTGTCACGTAGGTAGTTTAGAAGTGAAAAATCTTTAGTTGGGTTATTTTAAAGATTTTAGGTTTTTCCCCCCTTTTGTTCAGGATTTCGGGCCCTCGTTTTCTAGTTTAACTTATAATTTCTAGGTTTTTATTAAACGTTTTAGCTCGGTATTATCTATTTGACTTTTTCAACTTCCAAATCAATTCCTTCATTATAACTCAAATCTTTCGATGGTATCGATTGTCCATTCCGCCTCGTTGGGATAAACGACCCGGGAAAAACTCTATACTTCTTCTCGGTATCATTGCTCTTGTTGATTTTTATACTTATTTATATATTTTATATTTTATTATATATTATATATATTTACAGTGTGAATTTCACCGACATAATGTACACTTTTATATACCTTATGATGTTAATGAACATCATGTTAAAATGGTCACACAAGTGATTTACACTCTTGTTCAACATGAAATTGTTTATGGGTTCAATTAGGGTTTTTATAGTTTCATAATATGTTTCAAGTTAACAAATACATAAGACATGTTATTTATTTAAAATGGACTAAATATTAATGTTACTTGAACCCTAAAATAAGGTTACCTTGGAAGAAATACACTTGTACACACTTGGTTATGTATAATATGATTATGGACAAAACTAGTAAATTAGAGATTTCTTAAGTAAAGTTATGATTTTAAGTGTTATCATGGATTGGTTAACCTTGGTAACTTGGACACATAAGGACTATTATGGACAAATTAAATGCTAATATAAGGATGATATATAATATATATGAAATATAAGACATACTGGGTGGGTTACTAAAACGTGGAAAGTATGAAAACAAAGGATATTACTGGACTTACAACTACTAGGATAAACATTCTGTCCAAAATTCGAAATTTAACATATCCATTTTATATTTTTATAAGATAATACATTTCACGACGATTCCGAGAAGGTAAGAAACTTGTTTAAACGATTAATAACGAAAAAGTTTACGTTAAAAACCGAGTTATTCGTTATAATCGAGTCGTAAATGAATTTTTATAAAAAATTTTTATAAAAATTATAAAACAGCAAGTGTTGATATTTTTAACAAATAATACATTTTTAGATTCCAAAATTTAAAGAATCGTAATTTTTCAATTATAACGAACGAGTTATGATTTGCGAGTTTACGTCAATTAATACTTTTATAAACTATTTTTATAAAGTTTATTTTCATGACAAGAAAGTTATATTTTTGTAAACTATAAATATATAGGAACTTTCAAATACCCGAGAAGTCTCGAAAAGGAAATCATTAAACGGAGCTATAACGAATAAAATTCGACATTTACGTTTTTACGGACAACAAATACGTTTACATAAAGCTCATGTCTGTTATGAACAGTAAAAGTTACTGTTCATCAGGGGACAAATTTTATGAAAATGTCAAATATCGATAACCCGTCTTAATACGAAAAGATGGGCATAAGAAACGCGAGAATCGGGCTTAAAACGCAAAAGTTATGCTAGTTTTACTAATCGGTAAAATATAAATCGTTTTAATCTTATATTAAACACAATTTTACCAAAATCATTAGTTGTGATTGGCTAGATAGAATAATTATGTGGTTATCAAAGTATTTAATTACTTGGGAGTTTCATATGAGGCCTCTATCGATGGGTTTCGTAAGAGTTCTTGGATTTACGATTTAAAGGTGTTCCTAACTCCTATAACGTCATGTCATACCTCTTTAATTAATGTTAGCCCGAACGATTAGTACGAGGTAACACTATAAGATTTAGACATATTAGTTAATCGAAGAACTTGGTAGACTTATACGAGACCGATGATAATTTAGGTTGAAATTCGATCTTTTTACGTGACGCTTTATTGCGATATTTGGATTATCGAACTCAAGTGAGTTCATAGACCCGCACATTTTTTTATTTTTTGATTTCATGACTTTATAATTATGGGGTGGAAACGTGCTTTGTTTTATAAATTGGACGCAAGTATTGATTACATGTTGCCTAAGTAGCGATAACCCAAGTTTAGGCACCATTATCATGAACTGTCAATTGCATAGATGTAGTTGGGAATTACATTATGTGAGCGCGAATGTTATTTAATAGATCTATTCGGGAAACGACCTCCCCGTTCGGGTGACTAGCTATCACCGAGAACGAACGTTATAGCATGTCGAATTTTGGATGTTTAGGGTTAGACATCTGGATGGGCGTAAATTGCAATATATAGTTTAATTGCAAGAAAGATTGTCGAGCTTCAGTGTCATGAGCTTAGTGTAAACGTAATCTAGTTTTGTGATGCCTGCATGTGTTGCATTATCACGGGAAAAGTCTTGCGGTCCTGCATATCTTGATTTATCAAACCTATGAATTCACCAACATTATTGTTGACGTTTTTTTAAGCAATGTTTTCAGGAGATCAATAGGCATGGGATGCCAGGGATGCATTGGGTTACATTTTGGATTGCACGCTTAAAGATTTAGGTGCATCATATTTTGGGAAATGTATTGTCAACTTTTGTAATATTCAACAATGAACAAGTAAAGCTATATGCTTTTGTATTAAGTCTTTCAATTAAATCCAATGTATCATTTTAAACGACTTTTTGTGTCGTTCTTATATATCTTGTGCTATTGATCTTGAAGTAACACGCCCCGGACCCTTATTCCGCTGCGACCCAATTTGGGGGTGTTACAGATTGGTATCAGAGCCAAGGTTATAGAGAACCAGGTCAAATGTTTTTGCTGGACTATAACCATTTTCAAACAACGAATTCATACAACGGGGTTGTACACGGGACATACATATGTGCATACATTCATGCATACACTATTTGTTGCATTAGTGGGACTAGATGCATTCATAATTGATATACGTGGTTATAATACATTACGTATATTACAATAAGAGCCTTATATAATATATACTCATAAGTTGTGTCTGCTAGTCACAGTAGTCATGTCAGCTGATTCTGCCGTTACCTATACTTCTGTTCACTCTGAGGCACGATCTTGGAGT
>BQNB010127517.1:0-19428 GCA_026074375.1 Tanacetum coccineum
TTGATGTAAACCTTAATTTATTTGGTGACCGTTTACATTCATTGATTATTTCTAGTCTACGCGGTTTAGCTTAAAAGTAACATTAAAAGTAAACGCGTATCGGACTAAAATAAATAGTAATCATTAATATAGAATCGCACCATGACATGAAAAATGAGAAATGTTACACTATCAATATCCGTCCACTTTCTCCTTGACATCTCCTTGTTGTATCCTAGACGAAAATCGAGTACTCTGTGATGAATCTCATCCCGAACTTCTTGAGTGTCCCGTCTGAGAACTTGTATAGCTCATCAGCCCGCATCACTCATTTTTGTTTGGCCAAGTCATCATAGATTACCCCTGGTGGTTTGTATGATGGAGTGTAAAGTTCTTTGAATTTGATTTCAGGAAAGGTTTGTTGAGGTGCAGTGATGTTAAGTTTCTTCTGGTAACTCTCTACACCGAGCTGAAGATCCTCGACCCGACGTTTGATGATGAGACTTCTTGTGAACATACGAAGAGCCATAATAAAGTCAACAATGTCACTATCATTGAGATGGAATAGCTTGTGTTGAACATCAAGAATGAGTATGTCTTCAATGTCGTTCAAGTGTAGATCCACGAAGTCACCTTCTTTAAACTTGCATAGCAGTCGATCAGCTCTTTCACCATGATCTAGTCAATAATATATGCGTATAATAATACAACGATGATGAAATTCTGAAACTACCCTTGAGGACAAAGGTAGTAAGAAAAATCACACGAAAATATTCTAAGTAAGAAACCGGTAAGTGATTACCGGGTCGTTTTTCCAAAGATTTATGAAATTAAGACCTTGTTTGTTATTTGGACAATGACTTGAATTGGTTCGAAAATGATTTGTTTTCTAAAATCCTAATAGTGAGCAAATAAAGGAACAATTAAACCTAATTGCGAGAAATCAATACGGGAACATAAATTTTAACTAAAAACGCAAATCGGGAATTCAAAATGGGACCTAAAAACTCTAAATTAACAAAATTAAGTTCTAAAATGATATTTTTGGTTTTTATAAGTCTAAATTAACTAAAAAGCTAGGACAAAGAAAACTATACAAAAAACGAAGGTGATTAGGGCTTGAAAACACTAAAAATGTGAACGGGATTCAATCCCGTTCTTTGAAAAACAAAATTTTGCAAGTTTAACCCTACGTAAGCAAATATAATTTTCCTAGGTTCTAAATGTTAAAAGAAAATTTTCTAAAAAAGAATTATAATTTTTTGACTTTTTTATAATTTTTTATGAATTAAAAACGATTTAAAGGAAAATTAAATATAAAAAATACTAAACGTTTTATAAAAAATTTGTAAAAATTTTGAAAAATTGCTTAAACTATGACAATCCTTAGAAAAATAAGCTAGGCAAAACAACTTATCAAAATAAGCTGTTAAAATATCAAAACGTGCCTATAAGCTTAATGGGCTAAAAAGGTACTAAAACAATAACAAGTGCAAAGAATGACGGATGAGCTATTGTAGCACAATGGTTGAGTGTGTGGGTTAAAACACTTGGTTGATGGTGGTAGTGGTCCCGGTTTCGAGCCTTGCTCACCCGGGACTTCCCACTATCCCAAGTGTTTTTGCAAATTCCATTTTTTTATAACTTTTTAAAACACTTAAAAATAAGCAAATTTTGCAAAACAACTATTTTTATAAACCACAAATAAGCACTAGAATAAGCACTTAAGATGACAGAATAAGCTTAACTCTTAATTCCAAATCACACTAACTGTTTGGTCTTTTAAAGCACTAGTAAGCAATCCTAAAAGAGAAATAAGCTATCACAGATATTCAACTATACCTAATAAGCATAAACTAGCAAAAATAAGCAAAGAACTTAAGCTACAATAAGCTAAAACAGACAGATTACTTAAAAGCTATAAAACTTAAAAGATTTTACTCTAAGATGCAAATAAGCTATAATAAGCTCTAACCTAAGAGAAATAAGCTAAAATGAGCTTACACTAAACTAATAAGCAATATTAAACCTAAATAAGCTAGGAAATTAAGCAGATAAGCACAAATAAGCCAAATAGCACTTAAGCCAAAAACTGGCAGTCAAACAGCCCATAGGACACTTTTTTGCTTAAAACTAAGCACCAAGATGGATTCTTATGGAAATAAGCCTTAGACCTATTTAAAGCTTGGCCTTTATGCTACTTAAAACAGTATTTGAAAAGAAATTTGAAAATCAAATGAGCAAAGAAAAAGTTAATAGAAAATGCTAAAGCAGAGAGAGTACTGATTTTTAAGTTTTTGAAATTTTTTTGAAAAGACAAAATACTAATTTGCAGACCAAAAACAGATATTCAAATAAACTAATTAAGCTAAAATAAGCCCTATTCTATCTATATTGACCTATAAACTACTAGCGTGCTGAAAATCAAGACCTAATATCTAAATTTACCATCTGAAATTTAAGCTAGATAAAGGCTGTTTTTTTATTTATGCTGTTGATGCACTTTGCACAAAAGTGAAACAAATCCAAATTCTAACAAGTGCAGACTAAGAGACTTAGTTTCTATACTCTAAAAACACCAAAATGAGAGCAACAGGGGTCATGAATTCAACTAGAAACCAATAGAACTAAAAATGATTACACTACTTAATCTAGGCTTAACAGATTCTAACTATTACTATAATTTTATAAAAAACTTAATTAAAACTACAAACAACTCTAAATCCTATCTCATAAACCTGGTTATTAGATTTTAAATGGATCCAAAAGGCCAGATGACTTATGACAGTACTAACTCTAGTTAGTACTGTCAATAGCCAAACACCCATTTAAAACCTTAAATCCCATATTAAGCTTATGAAAATGAGATTCAAAGCACAAAAATCAAATACTAGATAGTAGCAAGCTATAATCAAACTCAATAAGCAGATTAAAACAATCAAATAAGACAGAATGAAAAGCTATAAGCTAATGCCATATTTTTGGATTTTTTTGACAGATTTTATAAAATAACAAGCAAACTATAATCTAAACTATTTAAAGAACATATTAAGCATTAAATGACTAAAATAAGCAGTAATAAGCAGATCTAAACTACAAATAAGCATACAATAAGCAGATGAAGTAGATTAAAGCTAATAGTATAAATTTAAACTAGAATGTAAAAAAGAAACTTACATGAGCCTTAGCTCTAAACAAGGCTAAGATTAAGCTCAAATGAGAAATCAACAAGCTCCAGCTTATCTTTAGATAAGCTGGTGAGGTCCTGGAAGTCCTTCCATGATTGACTTCCCTTTCATAATAAAGCTTTGGTAAATTTAAGAGTGGATTTTAAGTAGTATAAGCTCAGTAAAGCTTTGATGGCTTTACTAAGTAAATAACTAGCTTATGAGTAGATTTAAGAGCTTATTGAGCTTAAGTGAACAAAAGAGAGCTTATTTAAACATTTTGCATAAAAGTAAATAAAAGACAATTGAATTATGAGAAACTTAAATTTTATTAATAGAAAAACTGATTACAACTTGAAAATGAGATTACAATAACTAAAAACATTAAATTGAAAATTACATTTGCTAAACTTAAAAGCTACACTAAGCTGCTAAAAACTAACTACTCCTAGATGCTTTTTCCGTGAGTGAGGAGTGAGGCTCTATTTATAGGCTTGAGAAGAAGCTTCTAGGTCCCAAACGCTCCTCTTGATCTTTCAATCTCATGCGTCCATTTCTTGCAATCATTGGATCCTCATTCTAGGCCGTTTGATCAATAAGTGTGCACACAGATTGCCAGCGTGGCAATCCGTGTGTCAGAGGCTTTGTATTTCTTTAACAAAGGATTTAGTGTAATTTTTTAATTCCTTGTGTGTTTCTTGTAAGCCCGCATGTCATTCCCCTTGACATCTTGACCAATGAGAGCTCTCTTGTGACGTTTCCTTTTGCTGACATGTAGCATAACACTCAAATCTTTGTTCCTCGTAGCCAATTGGGATTTACCCTTTGTTTTTATGCATGGTAAAATGAAAGAGATGATGAATAGTAAAAATTGGTTTTCCCGCGCTTCTTTTCTTTTCTTTTTATAACTTCGGTTGACTCGAGGTAAAGGGATGGGCTTTGACCTGGGCTTGGGTTTTATTTATAAAGGATTGGAACGGTTAAATGGTTTTAATGGTTTATAGTTATAAGGAGTTAACGACCGTTAGTCTTTATAATAAAAAGACTAACGGTGTTAGGGTTTTAAGGACTTTTGGTGAAAATGAGTTAACATTAAGGGTATTTTAGGTATTTTCAAGGGTTTTGTCTTCTTGTTGTTGACCAATGTTGACCAAGGATTGACTATGTTGACTTGATGTCCTTTTTGCTAGAAACTTCCGGCTCTTGTGCACTCTATCCGTTCCCGTGTCCATGTTTGTCCGGTTTTCACCATTTTATTTTGATTTTTGCATTATCCGTACCTACACATCACAAATGACAAAACAAGCAATATACAAGCATAATTTGTACAATTTGTTCATTTATAGGCCATTTTTGGTATAGAAAGGATATGTGATTTCTCACGTATCAAGTTTACTTTAAAAAATATATAGATCCGAGTTATATGTTCAATCAAATCACAATATGAACAAGCAATAACTATCTAAACAAAAACTAAATAACAACAATAATAATGTAAAGAGATAAGGAAAGAAACAACCAAACCAAGACATCGAGAATTTATAGTGGTTTGGCTATGAAGCACCTCTTCACCGAGTATTCTACTCGAGATTTCACTATGTCAACAAGCTCCCTTTAGGCAGAGAAAACCGTTTACACATCGCTTACGTTATTTTCTGACACTAGCTAAATGTCGAGTCCTAATCTTAGCTAGAACCAATCTACCACTTCACAAGATATACACCACTCACCAAGGTATCACACTATCGGATCTACACATTATACGAATCACTAATATACTCAAGATAATTACAATAGAGGTTTGATACTTCTGAAGAGAGAGGAGAGATACTAAGTAGCACTTTGTTTCTTGACGGGTTACGAGTGTTCTTCTTTGCACTTGAATGAGAGGAAGAGTATGAGAAAGAGAGATTTAGATCACTTGAAACAAGAATCTAAGGTATGTTAGTGATCATATTTTTGTGAGAGAAAGAAGGTTTAGAGAGAAAAAGAAAAGACTGAAAAATTTCGTGCAAAGAGGAATTGTTTTCTGTTGGGAATGGAGTAGTATTTATAGGCCGGGAATCCCAACGGCTCTCTGAGGCGGTCCTGGCGGTCCCTTATATATAAGGGGGCCGCCAGGCCTATAAGGGGGCCGCAGTGTAAACTCCGCTCCCTTTTTTGTCTTTTTGTGGGAAAGTTGTATATGGTGTAGAAGCTTCCATTTTGGGGGGGAAACTTAAATTTCAAATTTGAATTTCAAATTTTAAGTTTTTAATAAAACTTTTTATTTTAATTAGAAAATATTTTGTAAAAGTATTTTAAAAAAAATACTTTTGTAGAATTAAAAGTGAGGATTAAGAGAAAAATATTTTCTTGATCACTAATCATGCTTAATTATTTTGTTTGTCCATACCTTAAGTGATCACTAATCTTAGAAATGAAATTTTACATTTAATAATTTGTAAACGTTTATTTTTATTGTAAACGTTTTTACATTTTGTTATTATCAAAACATTGAGAGGTCAAAAAATATAAATAACGTTTTTAGGCATTATTTGTATTAACACTGTCGTTAATTGTTTGGTTACGAATAATTAACCGTTAAACTCCTTAATTAATATTTAAATATACATATATAATTAAGTAGTCAAAAAGTCAAAACCCGAGGGTGTTTGTGTGCTTTTTGAGGCCGGCCTAAGAGGAAGAAAATGGAGGGACCAAAAGTTTAAGATTAGGTAGCTTTTTCCCAAAGCTAAGTTAGCCCTAATCTTCCACTATAAATAGAGGGTCCCTAAACCTCATTCATTCATCCCATTTTCTTCTTCTTCTCTCTTTGAGCTGGTCCAAAGAATCCCTATGAAAGGGAATCTGAGTTTTTGTTTTCTAGTATATCTAATATGCGGTATTCGATAATCGTTAGTTCGGGAACCAGCATTCGGGTAATATTGGGTGATGTGTAGTGTGGATACACGTAGAGGTTACTTACTTTAGTAACACAGTTACTGGTTTCACATGGTTTAACACACGTTCATGTTTAGAAGAAGTCTTGTTCTTCTTTAGCTTATTTGCTAAAAGGTATGCGGTTTCCTTTTATTTATTTATGTTAATTATATATGCTATATGTGTTAAATTTCTGTTACGTAGCTCGTATATTATTATGTGTAATAATAGGTTATTAGATAACTAATTCCAACAGTGACATCAAGAGCCGCTCATATAGCTATATAATTACATAAAAATGTGTGAAAATGCTTTAAACGCATATTTGTTATATCTTTGCTGCTTTTTATGTGTGACCCCTTTAGTAGGTTTTATTTTTTTTGAAAATAAAAGACTCCTAAGAGGCACTTAAAATCTAGAAAAATTAAATGGTTTGTATTTTACATGCTAACACCCGTTACTATGTTGATTGGCTTATAATTCAGTTTATTGACTTATTGTTTGGCTTTTTTATATATATAAATTGTTAAGCATGTGGTTACATGCATGTAAACCATAGTTCATTAAGCTTAATATGTCTATTATGCATTTTTTTGATAATGTGGTATGCTTATTTAATGCTTAAAACCTTGATACGCCTTGAATTTGCATAAGTGATTGATTGTTTTTAAGTGTTGATTGTTTAACCTTTGTCCACTAAAAACTAATTTCCCAAAAAACCCTATGGAGTTAGATCACAAATGTTTTTTTGGGAATTCAAAACTCTATTACCTAAAACTTTTCTGTTTAGTGCTAAAAGCAGGGAAGACTTTTTCCTTGTCAGCTCGTGGTCTAAAGTCGAAAATTCTGCTCAATCAGCTTTTGTAGTTTTTTTGTATATACCAAGTTTAGTGACCTTTGCAATCGAGTAATCAATGTATGTGTACCACATGTTCTAGGATGATTCCGACAACATGTTGGTGGTCTTATATTGGTGTTTGATTGCGTATATTGGTTATGTTTTATGTGCATTAAATGTCTACGTGTTTAGTATGATTAAATTTTCGATTTGGTTTTGCTTATTTATATAAATGTGGCGTTTTATTTATATATGTGCAAAAATGATTTTCGAAAATTAATATGGACTAAAAGCACTCTATCACTATGCTTATTGTATATATATTGATATATACACTTTGCTAGATCGTGTTGCGATATATATATATATGTAATCTTGTTATTTCTTGCAACGTTCTTTAACGCATGGATTTAGTGGTTAGCGAAACGGATTCCGCGACGGAACAACGCAGTTGTATGTCAACGATTTAACAATATTAAGAGTATGTGGTAATTATTACTAAAGATGGAATAAATCCCTTGCGGATATTTATCTAAGATTCGATTATTTCCCATGGGGATTTAACCTTATCCGTAGAAATTTAATTACTTATACTTATATATATTGTAAACTAAATGTGTTAACCCTAAATTTTATAGTATCACATGAGGATTATAAAATATACAGAGATGTT
This sequence comes from Tanacetum coccineum, assembly GCA_026074375.1. Lineage (NCBI taxonomy): Eukaryota > Viridiplantae > Streptophyta > Magnoliopsida > Asterales > Asteraceae > Tanacetum > Tanacetum coccineum. Next base: position 7,580 of record BQNB010127517.1, read on the forward strand.
TTTCAATACATAGACAGAAATTGATAAAGTAATGTATGCATGCTTTCTTATACATATTTTTTGGTACACTTGTTTTATCAAAATACTTATACCCTTTCTAATTAAGTTATTTGCCATCAAATTTGGGAGAACACTTGCACATTGATTTTTTACACTGCTTGAGAAGTAGGTGAATTACAAATCCCAAGGTGTTTTATTCACTAAGCATGAGACCTAGTGCGATTTAAACAACATGTTCTCAGTGGTCAAAACTTAAATCGTCCTAAGCTGGTGAGACCTTAACCCGAGAGCTTACAATGGGGAAAAACATGGCCAACTTGACATTATTTATTCTGGATAATTTGCCTTGATGTTGACATTATAATTATGGATTATGATGCCTTGGGCCCCATACAGACTAAGAGTTGCACATGTAGGCAATTATCACCTGTTGATTACCTTTTGAGTTCACCATTGCTTGCAGATCAACTAATGTGATGGTGAAATTTTAAGTTGGATCTTAGAATCTTATTAAAATTAATTATTTATTTATATAAACGTAGGTAGTTAATTTTATAAGAGATTGTTTATCAAAAATACTAATATTTTATAGAACTTTTGATTGTTTTGTAGATGGATGCTGCCAAAAACATAAACAATTCGAATCTCAGATTAATTCTCACAAGTGAGAAACTTACTGCACCAAACTTTATGAACTGACATCGCAACTTAAGAATTGCTCTTATGTTTGATAACAAGTTAGCTCATTTAGAACAGCCTTTGATACCTCTTCCTTTACTTGTTGTATTTCAAGTTGTGCGTGATGCTTATGAAGCACTGTTTGACGCATAAAATGAGATGGCATGCCTTATTCTTGGTAGTATGTCTCCTGAACTTCAGTGGACTCTTGAAAACTACAAGGCGTATGACATGATCCAAGAACTGAAAACTATTCCATGCTTGAAAACAGGTAGATGGTCAGCCAGTAAGCCCTTATCTCTTGAAGATGAAAGGCTTCTTAGACACATTGGAATGCCTTGGTTACCCTATGCCTAAAGAACTTAGTGTGAGTCTTATCTTGAATTCTCTCAACAAGGACTATGAACAGTTCGTATAGAACTATAATATGCATAGCATGGGGAAGACGATAGCTGAGATACATGCTATGCTCAAGCTACACGAAAAAACATACCTAAGAAGGATGCTACTCCCGCTGTACTCTCTATTAGGGGAGGTAAAATCCAGAAGGATAAGAAGAAACCGTAAAGGGAAAGGGAAAAGGCAAAGGAAAGACTAAGCTTGCTTATGATCCTAAGGCCAAGATCCCACTGCCGACTAAGAGAGATAATCCAGAAAAAGACTCGATCTGCCACCACTACAAGGAGGTGGGTCACTGGAGGAGGAATTGTCCTGCCTATCATGCCGACTTGAAGAAGAGAAAGAATTCTAGCATGCTAGTACTTCTGGTATCTTCACTATAGAACTTTACTCTATTTATAATAAATCTTGTGTGTATAATATGGGTTGTGGAACTTATATCTGTAATACAATGCATGGTCTTAAGAGAAGGATGAAGCTGAAACATGGAGCTTTGAACATGTACGTAGGCAATGGGATGCGCGCTACTATTGAAGCTATTGGAAATTTTGATTTAGTTCTTCCAAATTGACTAGTTGTTGTTTTAGACAATTGCCATTATGCATCTTCTTTTACTAGGGTTATTGTTTCTGTTTCTCGTTTGGTTGACAATGGTTATATGCATACATTTTTAATTATGGTATTTATGTTTTGAAAGATGACGTATTTTATTTTAGTGCAATTCCACATTATGGTATTTATGAAATAGATATGCAAAATCTTTATCCAAATGTTAGTTCTATATCCAATGTTAGCAATAAAAGATCCATACGTGCATTGGACTCTACTTATATTTGGCATTGTCGTCTTGGTCATATAAACAAGAAATGCATTGAGAAACTTCAACATTATGGGATCTTGCAACCCACTGACGATGAATCTTTTGACAAATTAAAATCTTGTATTATCTTGAAAGATGGCATGTAAGCCATTTCCACACATCAAGTGGAAAGAGCTAAAGAACCATTAGGACTTATACATACTGATGTATGTGGCCCTTTTAGAATTATGTCAAGAGAAGGTTCTAGATACTTCATAACCTTTATTGATGATTTCAGCCATTATAGTTATGTTTACTTAATGAAACATAAACGTGAGGTATTTGACACATTTAAGGTTTTTTATAAATGAAATGAAAATCAACTCAGAAAGAAAATCAAAGTTATTCGATCTGATCAAGGAGGCAAATACTTAAGTCATGAGTTTGTTGATCACATGAAAAGTTATGGTATAGTATCTTAGCTTACTACGCCTTACACACCACAGCATAACGGGGTGTCTAAGAGGAGGAATCAAAATTTACTTGAGATGGTTTGATCCATGATGAATCCTACAACTCTGCCAAAGTCCTTTTGGGGATATGCTCTCGAGTCTACTGCTCACATAATCAACATGGTTCCAACCAAGATGGTCGATAAGACATCATATGAAATATGGAATGGAAAAGCTCCCAATTTGTCTTATTTAAAGGTCTCGGGTTGTGAGGCACTCGTGAAAAGAGACACGCCTGACAAACTTAAGCCTAAAACTGTTAAGTGTATCTTTATAGGTTACCCAAAGGAAACAATGGGATACTACTTCTACAACCTACACGAGAACAAGATTTTTTTTGTTCGTTATGCTAAGTTCTTTGAGAATAGTCTCACTTTACAAGAAGCGAGTGATAGTCGCAGATTACTCGAAATGAGTGGGAGTGACATAGGACTTGAATTAATTCAAGAAGATGACACATAACCTTCGAATGATACTAGTGAACAACACGATGAGTTAAGCCTCATAGTGTGAAAGTTCCCATTCGTAGATCCAAAATGATATATCTAGCACATGATAGATATGGTTTCTATGTAGATGTCGAGGAACATGAATTATGGGATCTTGATGAACCTTTTAATTATAAAGTTGCATTGTTAGATCCTAAATCTGATAAATGGCTTCATGCTATGAATGCGGAAATTTAATCCATTAAAGATAACCAAGTCTGCTTTTTGGTTCATCTTCCTCCTAATGGTCGAACTGTTGGGAGTAAATGGCTTTTCAAGAAAAAGACTGACATGGATGGAAATGTTCACACCTTTAAAGCTCGTCTTGTAGCAAAAGGCTTTACCCAAACCTATGATGTAGATTATGGGGAAACCTTCTCTCCTGTTACAGAAATTAGAGCTATAAGGATTCTTTTAGCCATACCACGTTCTATGACTATGAGATTTGGAAAATGGATGTCAAACCCGCCTTTTTAAATGGTCACCTAAGCGAGGATGTATATATGGTTCAACCTAAGGGGTTTGTGGATCTAAAACATCCTAGCAAAGTATATAAGTTGTAACGATCCATTTATGGAAAGCAATCATCAAGAAGCTAGAACAAGAGATTTGATGAGGAAATTAAGATGGTTGCTTTCACTCAAAATCTTGATGAGCTATGTGTATATATCAAAACTAGTGGGAGTAATGTTTCATTCCTAGTCTTATATGTCGATGACATATAATCATGGGAAATAACGTTACAATGCTGCAAGATGTTAAGTCTTAGCTTTGTAAGTATTTTTCTATGAAAGACCAGCATACATCATTGGAATCAAGATCACACATGATAGATCTAGGCGGTTATTTGCTCTTAGTCAAAGTTCTTATTTTATAAAATCTTAAATAATTAAGATGGAAAACTCTAAGCGTGGTAGTGTTCCGATGCAAGAAAAGCCTAATTGAGCAAAGCTCAAGGTGCAAATACACCTAGTTGTAACATTTCTCATTTTCATGTGATTGTACGACATTTATTATCCGTCGTTATTTATTTTAGTCCGATACGCGTTTACTTTTAATTTTACTTTTGAGCTAAATCGCGTAGACTAGAAATAATCAATAAATGTAAACGGTCATCAAATAAAATAAGGTTTGCATCAACCAAGTAATAAATAATTATTAAGAAGATAATTATGTACTTTGCGTATTTTATTTTTATTGGTCACGTAAAAGGGCTACATTTCGCAATAAAATACATTTGGACATACCCCGAAAACACCTAGACTTACCTAGACTCAAACCAATACCCACTTTTAAAACCTTAACACAAAAGTTTAATCAATTCTTGTGTTAATATCCCACTAGGGCCGGATATGGGACAAAAACAACTAACAAGATCTTTGTTTTATTCTCCTAAGTACATGTACATCTTAAGGTAATTAAAAACTTGTACTAGTATAACCTTAATAAGATCTCAAGCCTTGTCTCTCCTTGATTCTACACGTCACATACATATATACACCAAGAAATCCCCTAATGACCCTACAAGTACTAGTACATCCATGTTTCAATTAATGCATGTCCTAATGGTCTCCTAATGGCTACTACACATTGGATAATAACCAAATTGTTTCTCTTTTGCCCCTTAGGCCACGGCTAACCACAAGACAACACTAACATCCTACTCAGATTAATTAATGTTAGTCCTAAATGTCCCTCACTAATCTATTACACAATGGTTAATAACCATTTGGCTTCTCTTTTCCTTTGTATAACCGGCTAAACACAAGACACACATACAAACCATAAGATTTAAAGTATCTAAGCATATCTTTTAGGACTAGGAATATGTAACTAGACATTTTGCCTATAAATACTCATGTATACTTACCACTTTACACTCTTGAAAACTCACATACACCCTAAACACTCTCAAACAACTACACACATATTTATTTCTTGTGTTCGAGCTTCAAACCGCAAACAAACACCTCCCTTGATCTCATTCGAACCCACAAACATCTCTAGTTGTCATACAAGTTAATAAAAAGGTTTACACGAGCTAGGGTTGGGTATTTACAAAACTTTGAAGCTTAGGGTTTGGTTATTGATCATGTTTTACACACGTGGGTTGCCACATTGCTCACATGCACACACGTTCAAGAAGCTAGGACCCTTGTAAGTGTCTTAGCCTACGTTCATATTCAAGTTTCATGTTTGCTTCATGTGTCATAAGGCACGGTTATTATGTGTTAACAAGCTAAACATGGGTCGTGCCTAGCATGACACAACCCATGTCCACGTCTTACAATATACAACATATATAGACTTGTGTGGTGAACCAAAAGCCATAAGGCACGTAACAAAGATCTTGTGTATAAGCATGAATGTTTAATTATGACATGCACACGTAAAATATTTAACCGAGAGGTTTGATAACTTGTTTGGAAACGGAAACACTTTCACGTCACGTATCATAATACTTAACAACTCGTTTTGCTCAATAAAGGATGTGTACACTATAGTATATGCGAACTAGGGTTGTTGGGATATGTCGAAATAAGTTAGCAGAAGTTAGTACTGCTAGCAGGGTTAGTACTGCTAGCAGAAGTTAGTACTGCTAAGCAGGGTTAGTACTGCTAGCAGAAGTTAGTACTGCTAGCAGAGTTAGTACTGCTAGTATATTGTTAATACTGCTAGTGTATTAATAATACTGTTTTTGACAATCCTGAACTTTCTTGTGTCCAACACGAGCTCAAACAAACTCTAACGAATTTGTAACTCACTAATGGGTTGTATGATACGAGCTAAATTAGAAGTTAATACTGCCAGGCTTAAGAAGTTAGTACTGTTGGCAGAAGTTAGTACTGCTAGCAGAGTTAGTACTGCTAGCAGAAGTTAGTACTGCTAGCATATTGTTAATACTGCTAGTATATTAATAATACTGTCTTTGACATTCCTGAACTTGAGGGACTGTTTGAAACTCATAAGAACCAAAAATGTAATTTTTGTAAAATAGAGGGACTAAACGTATCAATATGGAAACTCAGGGGTGTAAACGGTAAATATTCTATTTTAAACTATAAGGACTGTTTTTGCCAATAATGAAAACCTAAGGGTATTTTATATAATTAAGTGATTTAAATAAACACTTATGGTATCGGACTAGTCGTGATATAATACGGATACTTATATAACTAAAGTCACGCGAATGATAAATAGGTGTATTTATTATTAATACTTAAACACCTTGTAAACTTAAAAGTATATAGTCGTACACCTTCCCAGGAGCAAACGAGGAAAACGAATACAATAAACATGTACACCACCACACAAGTGATAACGATATATATAAACTAGAAATTGTTATAGTTTATACATTGAGTCGTTGGCCTAAATATGTAGACTAAGACTTGACCATATTTACTTATGTAATTGATGGTGTAATTCACTACCTGCTTGGATATATAATACCAATCAGAGGACTACTTTCTAAGGTGAGTTCATAGCCCCATGTTTTACTGTTATTTAAATGATTTACATCCTTGGGGTGTGAACATGCTTGTTTTACAAATTGGACGCAAGTGTACATTTTATACCATGATTACGTGTTTGCCCGAGTTACCATAACCCATTATGTCCATGATCATGAACTGTTAATTGCATAGATGTGATTCGGAATTACATTGTGTGGGCGCGAATGTTATGAATAGATCTATTAGGGATTGACAATCCCCGTTCGGGTGACTAGCTATCACTAGGAATGAACGCATACCATGTCGAATTTAGGATGTTACGGGGTTAGCACATCATTCACGGACACTTAGGAAAACGTAATTACTTTTTATGATGTTTGCATTTGTTGCTTAATCATACACTTGGAAATCTTGTGGTCCTACCATTGATTTACATATACTTATGAATTCACCAACTTTATGTTGACGTTTTAAGCATGTTTTCAGGTCAATAAGGCACGAGGTGCGATGATACATTGGAAGTCAATAATTGAAGAGTCAACATTTAAGATTTGGGGTCTTATTACATTTTGGGGACAATTGTTATAAACCGGAATCTTTATTTATATTGTTGAACAATTTGAAGCCATGGGCTTATGTAACAAACAAGTATTTTGTTAATCCAATGTATCTTTTTCAAACGACACGTTTAGTAGTCGTTCTCAGATCTTGTGCTATTGATCCGTAAATGTAACGCCCTCGGATATTCAACATTCCGCTGCGTACTCAGATTTGAGGGTGTTACAGATTGGTATCAGAGCCAAGGTTATAGAGAACCAGGTCAAAAGTTTTGTCTGGACTATAACCATTTTCAAACACTGTTTTCACAAATGGGATTTGCGAGGGACATACATGCATTACTTGTTTACATCTAGCACATATATGCTTACATGACATGCATTGTTTTGGCATTAGTAGGGTACTAAGTGCTTGCATGATTGATATACGTGTATATAAATGATATTACGTATATTACTATAAGACTTTTATAATTAAAGCTTACAGACATATCATACCGATTTTTCCTATAAGTAATACTTATATAAGTTATTTTTGCTTTTGCAGCAGTCATGTCTTCTGCTTCATCAGCTGTCACATACACTTCTGTCTACATTGACTCTGAGCCCGGCAGAGCCTTCTGGGGAGCCGATGATGAGGAGATATTTGAGGGAGGTATCCCACGGGTCATCGTATTAGGATACGATGGACTCTCGATACAGCCAGAAGCCCTACCATTATCGGATTACATACGAGGCCCAGAGGATCCATATACACCACCAGTTCCTCAGGACAAGGATGAGCGTGAGCCTATGTTCGTACAAGCACATGATCCTGACTACGTGCCAGAGCCTATATACCCTGAGTATATACCATTGGAGGATGAACATGAGTTTCCAGCTAAGGAACAGCCATTACCTCCTGTTGATTCACCCACTTTGAGTCACCCGGATATATTACTGAGTCGAATCCCGAGGAGGATCTAGAGGAGTACAAGGATGATGAGACAGAGGATGGTCCGGTTGACTATCCTATGGATGGGGTAGATGATGGAGATGATGATGACGGCGATTCATCTAAGGATGACGCCAATGATAAGGATGAGGATGATGAGGACGAGGGGGAGGAGGAGGAGCACTTAGCTCCGGCCGACTCTACTATTGTTGTACATGTTGATGAGCCTATTTTCCCACCTGAGGGAACATAGCCTATTATACCACCACCCTCCACTAACATTACTATTGGGGCTAGGATTACCGTCCAGCCTCAGATTTCCATATCCCTTCCACCAGAGGCAAAGGTTGAGAGACTTCTGGCCATGACTACTCCATCACCATCACCACCTATCTTACTATCACCACCCTCTGTAGGGGAGCGCCTTTCTAGGTGCATGGCCCCACCTGCACATTCATCACCACCACCTGTGCCATCACCTTTACTACCGTCATCTGGGTGTCCAACCCAAACCCAGACACTTAGGGTAGCATCCACTTAGGCTCTCATTGATGCAGTCACTGCCGCATTACCACTATCACAACTACCACCATCTCTATACATACCACCACCTGTTGACCATAGGGATGAGATTCCCGAGTCTGAGCAGCCACCTCGCAAGAGGTTGTTTTTATCCACTCTAGGCTCCCGATATGAGATTGGAGAAAGTTATACTACTAGACCTACCAGAGGTTGGGGGATAGATTATGAGTTTGTCAGCACGGTAGATGCTAAAGAGAGGCGACAAGGATTAGGGATGTCAGGTACGGTATTAGGGATACTTAGGTAGATCCAGCAGAGGCAGTGCCTGAGATAGCACACGTGGCCTTAGGAGAGGTCAATACTAAGGTCACAGAGCTTGCCGAGCTCCATGAGCATGATACACAGGACTTGTATGCTTTACTAGAGGATGCTCATGATTGTAGGTCTTGTATATCACAGCGAGTCGATATGGACTCGCAGCGAGTCGATTTACTCGTAGAGGATAGGATGACTCTCCAGGAGATAGTATGGATGGTGGAGGAGGAGGCCTATGCTTCCCGAGAGGCTTGGGCTTACTCAATAGGATTGATTCAGGCGACTCATCAGGAGTTTCAGACCCATCGAAATCATGTGTATGCACACGAGACCCATCTCCAGGCACATCAAATGCAGCTACAGCTTCATGGTACTCTCATTCAGATACAGCACCAGGTACATAAGACTCGCTTTCAGATGCAGCAGGCCGAGTTAGCAGCTCTTCGAGAGATCGACCGTAGATGTCAGGCACATATGGTAGAGACTCTCTAAGTCATTAGAGACATGAGGCGGGAGATGAGCGACATGCAGGCCTAGTTGTTATCACTACGAGAGCAGCAGAGGAGAGCTAGACAGCCAAGACCAGAGGCTAGGATTCCAGATCACCAGGATGCTTCTGGGGATGCTGACAGTCACATCTAGTGATTTATGTTATTTTATCTTGCTAGGTCATTATACAGGCATGTTAAGTATTAGGGGGTTTCCCCGCTAACATAGCCTTAGATCCTTTGTACTGTATTATGGGTAATCTGATAACTATTTCATGTAAAATTTTCAAAGTCATAAATGAAATGGATATGTTATGTTATACTATATACCTCTCTTGTGTTGAAATCTCATCTAGACATTATTATATTCTGTCATATAACCTCATGTTTTATCTTTTGTGATCTAGACAAATCATGGCACCCACGACCAGAAGAGGACCAAATACCCCTGTTAACAACACCAACCCAAACAACATGACTCCAGAATCCATCCAAGCAATGATTGACCAAGCTCTTTTGCGAAACTCCACCAATGGAGATGGAAGCCACAGTTCACACGGGGATAACCGAAGGAACATGCAAACTGCGCGCCCTTGTTTTTACGCTGACTTCATGAAGTGTCAACCTTTGAACTTCAAGGGGACTGAAGGCGTGGTCGGTTTGACTCGATGGATTGAGAAGATGGAGTCAGTTTTCAATATCAGTGGTTGTGCTATTGAGAATCAAGTAAAGTTTGCCACCTGCACTCTGTTAGGTGCTGCTTTGACTTGGTGGAATGGTCAGATAAGAACCTTAGGTCCTGAGGCATATGCAATGACTTGGGAAGTACTCAAGAAAAAGATGACGGACAAGTATTGTCCGCAGGGTGAAATCAAGAAATTAGAAATCGAGTTGTGGAACAGAAATTGAGCTGTGGAACCTAAAGGTCAAGGGGAACGATGTTCCAGCATACACTGAACGTTTCCAAGAACTAACCCTGATATGTACCAAGTTTGTTGCCAACGAAACCGAGAAGGTTGACAAGTACATCAGTGGACTTCCTGACAACATTTATGGGAACGTCAAGTCTGCCAGACCCAAGACGTTGGATGAGACTATTGAGTTGGCCAATGACTTGATGGATCAGAAACTCCGCACCTACGCAGAAAGGCAGTCTGACAACAAAAGGAAGGCTGATGATTCATCCAGAAACAACCATGGTCACCAGCAACAACCCTTCAAGAGGCAGAATGTCGCCAAGGTCTACAATATGGGGACAGGCGAAAGGAAGCCTTATGGGGGATCTCTGCCCAAATGCACCAAGTGCCATCTTCACCACAATGGCCCGTGCACCCAGAGGTGCCACAAGTGTAACAAAGTAGGGCACTTTGCTCGCGATTGCAGGAGTACTGGTAACACAAATGTTGCTAATACTCAGAAGGGCAATGGGGCAGCCCACAAAGGAAATGGTTGTTTTGAGTGTGGAGCACCAGGGCATTTCAAGAGAGATTGTCCTAAGCTGAAGAATAAAGATGGAGGAAATGGGAATGCACAAGGCTGGGTTTATGCAGTTGGGAATGCAGAAAAGAGAGGGAATGCATCGGGAAACCCTGATGCCAATGTCGTCACGGGTACGTTCCTCTTAAATAACCACTATGCATCTATCTTATTCGACACCGGTGCCGATAGAAGCTTTATATCCACTGCATTTAGTTCCTTGATTAACATCGCCCCAAATCTATTAGAAAACTTTTATGATGTCGAATTAGCTGATGGGAAATTAGTCAGGATAAACATTATTATACGAGGTTGCACCTTAAATTTCTTAGACCATCCGTTCAACATAGATCTAATGCCTGTAGAATTGGGTAGTTTTGATGTCATTATCGGAATGGACTGGTTAAGAAGATGTCACGCCGTGATTATGTGTGATGAGAAACTTGTTCAAGTTCCCTATGGGAATGGAACTTTGACTTTTTATGGCAACGAAAATAGCAACGGGAGAGAATCTCTGTTGATAGTTATTTCATGTTCAAAAGCTCAAGAGTACATGGCGAAAGGATGCCAGGTCTTTTTGGCGCAAATACCCACCTGAAGTATTTCCCAAAGACTTGCCAGGACTTCCTCCGGCTCGACCAGTGGGATTCCAAATCGACTTAATTCCAGGAGCCGCACCCGTAGCTCGAGCACCGTTTTGATTGGCTTCATCCGAAATGAAGGAATTATTGAAACAATTACAAGAGCTTTCCGACAAAGGATTCATAAAGCCTAGTTCCTCGCCTTGGGGAGCCTCGGTCTTGTTTGTCGAAAAGAAGGATGGGTTATTCAGGATGTGCATCGACTACCGTGAATTAAATAAACTGACAGTGAAGAATCGTTATCCACTCCCGAGGATTGACGATTTATTCGATCAACTCCAGGGATCCAGTATTTATTCGAAGATAGATCTGAGATCAGGATATCACCAGCTTAGAGTGCGAGAGCAAGACATTCCAAAGACGACATTTCAAACTCGGTATGGCCATTACGAGGTCCAGGTTATGCCATTCGGACTGACAAACGCACCTATGGTATTCATGGACCTTATGAACCGAGTGTGCAAGCCTTACTTGGATAAGTTCGTAATTATCTTTATTGATGATATACTGATTTATTCAAAGAGCGAGAAGGAACACGAAGAACATCTTAAGGCAATTTTGGAATTACTTAAGAAGGAGCAGTTG
>BQNB010127518.1:0-19428 GCA_026074375.1 Tanacetum coccineum
TGTGTTTTGTGTGTGCAGGTATGGATATATCAAAAGTCACAAGAAAACCATCAAAAACGGGCAAGCATAGACACGAGAATGAGAAGAGTACAAAAAGAAGCCAAAGAATCAAAGTCGAAGCCAGAAAAGTCAAGCCTCGGTCAAATCCAGTCAAAATGGTCAAACATTGGTCAACAAAAGTAAACCAATAAAAGACAAGACCCAAAGTGTTTCACTTTAGCCCTCCAAGTTTCACAAAAGTTCAAAAATAACCCCTCATCCTCTATTGGGCCCAAGAACCCTTATTGGACCTGAAAAACCCTAAATGGGCCTCACCCGGATTCATAAGCCCAAAACCCTAGCCTTTATAACTAGAAAAGGAGAAAACAAAAGAGAGGGACTGAATTCGTCAAAGGGCCAAAGTTCAAAAATAAGTTACCCGCTTCAGTTATAAAGGCGCGAAGCCTTTTTACTGTTCATTCGTCTCTCCCGTTTCACCAAGCAGTCAAAACAAAGGGCAAATTAAAATCAATGGGCAATTAAGACAATTCATGAGCTCACTAACAAGATTGCAAGGACAGATTAGTCAAATCAAGAGGCAATCATTCTTCACACAAGCTCTAGGCCACGTAAGCTATGGAGAAAGCACAAGGGTGTGTGGGTTTTGCACTAAAGCCTCTCACAGAAGTAACACAAAGGTCACATCAAGGATTGCCAGCTTGGCAATCCATGTGATCCCAAGAAATGATCCAACGGCTTACAATAGCCCTCCTATGATTGGGAAATGAATGGCAGAGATTTATGATGCAAGCAAAGGCCTAGAATGTTCAGCTTCGGACTATAAATAGACCCTCTCATCACACACGCAGAATGTCCTTTTTCTTTTTCCTTTCTAGAATTTTAGCCTAGTATAGTTTTTAAGCTTAATGTAATTTTTAAATCAGTTGTAATTTCTTTTAAGTAATGTAATTCAGCTCTTTTTAATGAAATTTAGTTTAAGTCAGTTATAAGCTCTCTTTTCTTTTAATTCATAAGCTCTCTTAATAAGCCAAATTGTCTCAATAAGCTAATAAGCTCATTTTAAGCTCTTTCAGTCTATAAGCTGAAATAGAGCTTATTTAATTCAGTATTAATCATACTAAACCTTAAAACAGTTTAACTTACATTTACCTTGGACTTTATTGGATTTTAAGCTTTAAGGGAGGGTTGTTGCAAATGGATGAACTCCCATTGACCTCTTATACTAACTTATTCACATGTATAAGCTAGTGCTTTGGTACGCTGCCCTTATTTGGTTCCTCTTGTTTAGCTAAGAGACTTTGTAAGTTTCCTCTTTAATTTCTTTCTGTTCTTCCTTTCAATAATTGGACTATTTACTTTCTATGTTATGTTGCTATTTAATTGCTTATTGTTTGGCTTATTTGTGCTGCTTATCTCTTTTTATGTGCTTAGTAGTTAATATTAGTTAATTGTTTTTGCTTCTATTTAGTTCTAGATCTAGGTTTTTTTTTTTTTTTTTTATATAATCTGTCATTATAAGTATAAAATAAAAACAAAAAAATAGTAGAAAAGTAGTGTAAAAATCTTAAGAATTGCTTGCGCTTATCAGTTGTTTAGTTTTAGTTAAAGTGTGTTTCATCTTGGTAATTAGTTTGGTAAGTAGAACTTTAGTTTTAAAAGCTTTTTTCTAAAAAAACTGTCATGAATTTAAAGGGGTGTTTGGCATAAGCTTAGTTTGACCATCAAAAGTCAAGTTAAGTTGTGAATTTGTTTGGATCAGCTTTAAAATCATTTTTAAACATTAGTACAATAGTTTTTAAAAATTAGTTTTCAAAATCTCAAAAGTTTGAGCTTATTATTTTTACTTTAAATGCTTTGACACTGGGACTTTTTCATATTCCTTAAGCTTGTAAATAATTTGAGTTAAAGCCTTCCAAAGCTTAGATCTTGTTTGCATTGTATTTTGGCACTCAAATGGAGTGTGTCTAGTGCAGCTATTACCCCTTAGGTAACCTGCACTATTGTTTTGCACTTGTGCAAAGTGCATCAGCAGGAACTAAGCTGTTCCTGCTATCACTTTTTGCTAAATTTTTAGCTAAGTAATCCTAGGATTTAGCTTCTAAGGTTAAAGTAGTATTTAGATTAGGTATAACTTAATTCAGTTTAAGACTTATTTTTCATTTCTAAGCTTATCTACTGTAGTACATTTGCTTTTAAAAGTCACTAAAAAATCAAAAATACCAAAAATAGTAGGTTAGTATAGTAGTTTCTTAAATTTTGATTTTTAGCTTATGGTAATTGTTTTTATAGCTTTAATAAGTAGTAAATAAGTTGTTTATTTAGTCTTCAAAAGATTGGCTCCTGATTTGGCTTATTAAGCTTTTGAGCTTAAGCTAATTTTGAGTCATTTGTGCTTTATTTCCTGAGTTTAGCATTTTCATCTCAAAAGTCAGTTAGTTTAAGATGTTCCTAGGTGATTTAGCTTTTCATTTTTAGATAGTATACATTATAAGCTTTCTATAGCTTCTTTTAGTTTTAAGTTTAAGCTTATTTTTAGCTTTTTATAGCTGTTTAAGTGAAACCAAGGGCAAAAGCTCTCTTTCTGAAACAGCTTATTCATAAGCTGTTTAAGAGCTTATTAGTTAGTTTCAGCTTATGTCCCATTTATTAAAATAGCTTACTTTTGTGTCCTCTATAAGCCCTAATATTCAGTTTTTAATAAAAAGAAAAAAAAAGTGCAAAAAGGGTGTAAGCCACCCTCGAACCTGAGACCTCACCTACACAAACCACACGCCTTACCACTGCCCTTGGGACTTTTCACTTGTCATAACTTGCAACATTTATTTGTTAATCACACTTCCTTTTCTTATTTTACTAATAAGCCGTAGCCTTTTAAGCTCTTTACTCAGCTTATTTAATAAGCTGAGTTGAATCTTATAATTTTCTATTAATCTTTGTTACATTTTAGATTTTTCCTGAATTTTTCGTAATTTTTTATCAATTAGTTTATTTTTAATAGTTTTTCGAAAGTTAAAATCATAAAAAATCAATAAAAATTAGAAAAAAGTTTTATAAAAATACAAAAAAAAAATTTAGTTTTATAAAAAATAGCTCTAGGTTTACATTCAGTAAAATCATTTTTACACTTTTTAGATCTTAATTTTCATCGCTTTCCGCGACGCTCGCGCTCATCGCGCGTCTCGCGCGCGCTCTTCAATACGCGCTATTTTAAATTTTAAAAATAGTTTTCTGAGTTTTTATGTTATTTTAGACTTTTCTAAGTTTAAAAATCATTTTTCCAAATTTTTAGTACTTAATTTGCTATTTTTAGGATTTAATTAGATTAAAATAGATTTAAATTCATAATAAATTCAAAAATAATCATAAAAATGTTTTTCTTTTTCCTAAAATTTTCTTTTGTCCTATCTTAGGTTTAGAAACTTAGTTTACATTTTTAGGAGTTAAAATTAGTTTACTTGCTTAATTGTCGCGTTTTATTTGTTTCTCGTTATTTGTTAAGTGCTTTAATTGTTTTTAATTGCCGTGTTTTAATTAGTAGTATAGAAAACCCCAATAAATCTTCGAACCCATTTAAATCTAGTATCCAATATCAAGCGAAGGTTCCAATTCTCAAATCGTTGGAAAAGACCCGGGAAATCATAATTTACGGTAAACATACGTATATTATATATTATATATATTTATTTTAAAGAGTGAATTTCCTTAGGGAATTTTCTTAATTGCTCTTGTGAGATATTATATATTAGTATATATTTTATAGCGTATCAGCAATCAAGAGCACATAAGCTCAAAGGGCTGGTCCCAGTTGGGGGCAATCAGAATTGGAGCTTCGGTTAATTTCTTCTTTAAAGTCTGAAAAGCTTGAATGCATTCCTCAGAGAAAATGAAAGGAGTGTTTTTCCTAAGGAGATGTGTCATGGGTCGAGAAATTTTTGAAAAGTCCTTGATAAATCTACGGTAAAAACCTGCATGTCCGAGAAAACTCCTAATACCTTTGATGGTAGTTGGGTGAGGTAATTTAGCAATGACGTCTATTTTGGCTTTGTCGACTTCTATTCCTTTCTTTGAAATTTTATGTCCAAGTACGATGCCTTCTTTCACCATAAAATGGCTTTTTTCCCAATTTAGAGCCAAATTAGTGTCTTCACACCGTTTAAGCATCTTTTCTAAATTGGAAAGGCACGTAGAAAAAGAATTTCCGAAAACTAAAAAGTCATCCATGAAAACTTCCATCGTCTTTTCAACATATCATGGAAGATAGCCATCATACACCTCTGGAACGTGCCTGGTGCATTGCATAAGCCGAAAGGCATGCGGCGGTAAGCAAACGTTCCGTATGGGCAGGTGAATGTGGTCTTCTCCTGATCTTTCGGATCGATTGGTATTTGAAAGTAACCCGAGAAACCATCGAGGAAACAATAGTATTCATTTCCTACGAGTCTCTCGAGCATTTGATCCATAAACGGCAAAGGGAAGTGGTCTTTCTGGGTGGCTTCGTTCAACTTACGATAATCAATACATACTCTCCATCCCGTTACAAGTCTAGTCGGTACTAATTCGTTTTCATCATTGGTAACTACAGTCATCCCTCCTTTCTTCGGCACACAGTGCACTGGGCTTACCCAAGGACTATCCGAGATTGGGTAGATTAATCCGGCGTCAAGAAGTTTTTCAACCTCTTTCTTAATGACATCGTGGATCTTTGGATTAACCCTTCTCTGATGTTGGACCGCTGGTTCGTAGTCCTCTTCCATAAGAATTTTATGAGAACAAAATTCCGGGTTAATACCCTTTATGTCGGAGAGTTTCCAAGCGATGGCTCGCTTTCGGGACTTTAGAACCTTTATGAGAGCGGCCTTTTCATCGACACTCAAATCTTTGGCAATTATGACTGGCAACTTGTTGTTGTCTTCCAAAAATGCATATTCGAGATGAGGCGGTAAGTCCTTAAGTTCGACCTCGGGAGGTTCATCAATTGAAGATTTGGCAGTTTTAGCTTCACAAATTTTAAGTTCCTTTCTATTTTCCGGCAAATAATTTCCTTGGTTCGGAGGTGGTGAAGGATCACTATTAAGGAGTGCTTCGAGAATAAGAATGTCCCCCTCTGGGTCATAATAGGATTCATCAACTTCCGGTGAAGTTGGATCGTCGGCTAGAGCAAGAAAAGCATCAGCTTCTTCGAGAAGTAGAAAATCACTATCCCCGAAAGGAGTGAGAGTCGGAGAAGAATTTGAAACTATCGGGTCATATCCGGGAGTGGGATTGCCACTCGCGATCACGTCTGAAAATCCTAGAACTTCCTGAGAATACTCCTCACAAGCTAATTCAGTAACGTCGTTTCAGTTCGCCGTCATATCATTATAATTAACCGAGTATCTGAAGTTTTGATCAGATTATAAGTAAATTTGCCTCATTGTCTACTCAAGGGAATTCACCTTCATACACGTCAGATCAAACACACTGGTCTTAAGAAAACACCTCCCGAGAATTAGAGGTACTCGAGGGTCTGGTTCAAAATCTACGACCACGAAGTCGGCTGGAAACTGGAATACACCAACTTTAACGTTGACATCTTTAGCAATACCGATTGGTCGGGAGATCGAACGGTCCGCTAGTTCTAGTGTCATGCACGTTGGAGTCAGGTTTGGAAGGTTAAGCTTTTTCCACACGGAAAATGGCATGAGATTTATGCTAGCGCCAAGATCGGCCAAGGCTAAGCACTCATCCATTCCGGGAAATTTACATGGAATAAGGAATTTGTCGGGGTTACCAAGTTTTTTGGGTAACTTTTTAAGTATGACCGCCGAGCAATGTTCGTTCAAAAGGGTCCTAGCCATCTCACTAAGCTCTTTCTTATTTCCAATTAAGGCTTTAAGAGTTGAAAGCAAACTTAAGGCATTAGATTCAAAGCATCCATAAACTACTTTCGAAACACATATCTTAAAGATTTTGAACGAATTTATCTTTTGCTTTGTTAGCCAAATCTCCGCGGTGCTTCTCATTATTTCGCCTTGATGGATAAGGAATTGACGGTTTTGTGTTAGGCATCGGTGCACTAACTGGAGCAACATCTGGCTCAGAAACTGGATTTTGTTTTTTCAACTGGTACAACCGAGGTATAGCCTGTCTTCGTTAATTCCGTTATTAAGTAGAGAAAAATCGTGTCCTTTGTCACCATTCGGTCATGTACCACAACTCTAAGGAGACAAAAGTAAGAATCGTAAGGTCTTTCGCTACGCAATACCATTCCTGGTAGTAATACACATAAGTCTTCTCTTCAGTTAGTAACCGTGTTACTTGTAAAGAGAACTCTGAATTCGAATGACGAAGCGTATTGGGATTTACCGAACTTAGAAAGCATTTCCATTAAATTTGTCATCATAGTTTTTGTAAAGACCTTGGCCTTAGATTTTGGCAAATTTCTCAATACAACCTCATTAGAGCCTTGACATAATTCTCAAATCGGTCTTTGAAACACCTGCATTGCTAGAGAGGAGCTTGATAAGGTTGAGTTTGGTACACTGTGGTTGACTAGTCTAGGTTGATACACTTTCCTTGAAAAAGTTATTTCCACGGTTTTTGAATGAAATATGTTCCTCATTTTTGTTAAATTAATCTTGATAATCCAGATATGAAAACGTTTTTTGATTGTTATTGAATCGGAGGAAAACCATGAGGGACCGAATTATGGTTTGCAACCGCTCGGAGGTTAGATTGGTATTTCCCTTGATTTAAAATTGGCGAGCAGCAAGCTTAGAGAAAACGTACTCTTGAATGTTTGTACTCGATAAAACGTTGCCATCGGTGTGCTGGACAATTTTCTAAATGAAAAGAATGAGCACGCTACACAAGTTAACCAAGGCACAACTCTGCCGAACCGCTTTACAGTGGTGGGAGCTTGGGCTTTTGTTTGTGTCGATAAGCATAGTCTTCATCATATACCCTTAAGTTCAGAAACTCGGTTGTAAGAGCAACAACACTGGTGAAAATTTCCAGCGGTTGTAGATGAATTCGAACTCACTTTGGCAACAACTGCCTTGTTTTCGTGAATTAACAAACCTTGGATTTACTCTCGATAATTCCCTCGAAGCATGAGCACGAGGCATCTTTATCCAAAAGAGTTTCCACCCGCAGGCAGAATTCAACGAATACTTGATCATTAGCATTCAAAAGCATTTTAAAACGTATCTATTGATGTAATTCAGAAAATCCGTGATGTGTGCATGCTCGAAGAAGGTCATTAAATCGATCCCAAGCCTCGTAAAACTATTCGTCAAATCTTTGTTGAAATCTCATGATTTCGTTACGAAGATTTGTTTTGTTTATGAAGGAAGACAAGAATTGATTAATGAATTTTGAAACAAGATCATACGGAGTGTTGTGGGCGGTGGGTGTGGTTTAGAGTATGGGGTGGGGGGTTTGAAGTTGATTTCCCATGTCAAAATTGATACGAGGAGGTTCTTATTTCTAGGCCAATCCGGTTAGAACCTTCAAGAGAAAATGGAAAAAGCATAAGCTTAATTGACGTGCTCGGGATATCCGGGAATCTCATCGTTGAGGTAATCTTATTGAAGTAACGGATGTGAGCATGTGGATCCTCTTTATCATGTCCGAAAAACTGCTTGTTTTGAACAAGATTGATCAAACCATGCTTTAACTCAAAATTAGCATTGATTTCAGGAATTACAATTGCATCCTCGTACCCTCGGTGGGCTGCTTGAAGCAATTGTGCCCAAAGTCCGGATTACGACCTCGGAACAGGGGTGGATTAACAACAGGTTGCTCTAAATTAGAATAGGTTGTACAACAGCCGGTTGGGCTTGTTGTTGACGGTTACGGTTGCGGGTTTGAGAACGAGTGCGCATGCACAAAGTAGAAAAAGAAAATTTAAACTAATTTTTTTTATATATTTTTTTAACAAACTATTTTAACGGATAACGAGAAGACAACTTAAACCAAATAATCAAATTTACTTCACGGTAGCTCTTAAAAATTTTACTTTTTAAGGTGAGCCGTATTTCGTAAATGACACAAATGGTAAGTTTTTAAATCTTTGATTCGAGTTGGGAACTTACTAATGGATAATACCTCAATTGAAGGTATTATTTGTTGGTGTTCTTTTACCAACTTTGTTTATTTTTTTTATTATGGACAATTTTTTTATATTTTTGATTTTTTTTTCTTTTTATTTTTTTTATATGATAATTATACTAAAAGAAAGGAAAAATATTTTTTACTTTTTGTATTTATTAATTTTTATTTCTTTTTTTTAAACAAAAACAAAACTTTCAAAAATGAAAGGGTCTTCAAATCACGATCAACAAACTTCAAACGAGAGAATCTTAATCACAAATCCCCGGCAGCGGCGCCAAAAATTGATATAGCAATTCTATACACGTAAAATATAAAATATATAATATGATGGAAAATTACCAAATTACCACCCATTAGGACAAAAGGTTTGTGTAGGTGTATAGGGGTGTTGTGTGGGTCGGGGTTGGGATGAGGGGGGGGGACGGTACAAAGGAAAAAATCTTCACAAATAATATAAACAATACGTAAATTAGCCGGAAGTATGATTCCCCAGGGTCGTTTACCCAATGATATCGTTAAATTATAAACCACGATTTGATGCTCAGGAACAATGATTTAATAAACAAAGGTTGATTTGATTATCTACTTTAAAATAAACAAATTATAACAATTAAGCACGAGGACAAATAACGGGAAACCAAATTTTAACTAAAAACGCAAAACGGGACCCCTAAATGAAAGTCAAAAACCCTAAATTTCTAAAATTAAACCTAACTTAAAATTTTCTTTTTAAATAGACTCTATTTGACTAATAAGTAAATTTAAAGAAAACTAGAACAAAAACGGAGTTGAAATGAGCGTTAAAACACGAAAAACGAGAACGGGAACGAATCCCGTTCTTTAAAAATCGAAATTTTGCAAATTAGAACCTACGAAAGCAAAACTAATTTTCCTATGAACTTTATGATAAAAGAAAATTTTCTAAAAAAGATTTATATTTTTTTGATTATTTTTCTATTTTTATGATTTTTTAATGTTTTTAATGAAAATAAATCTTTAAAAATACTAAACATACTTGCCTCCCAAAGAGGTGTTAATTTGCCTCCTAAAGAGGTGTTAATTCGCCTCCCTAAAAGCTGTTAACATGTTACAAAAATGTTAATTCGCCTCTGCTACACACATTATTAACTCGCCTTCCTTTTGAAGTTGTTAACTCGCCTCTTGCAAAAGATGTTAACTCGCCGTGTTAAACAATATTGCTAATTCGCCTCTATAGGATAGCTAATTCGCCTATTGTACTATTTTTCTTGTCTTTTTTCAAAAAAAAACACAAAACTGTCATTGACAGCAAAAAACAAGGATCCGAG
Source organism: Tanacetum coccineum (assembly GCA_026074375.1). NCBI lineage: Eukaryota > Viridiplantae > Streptophyta > Magnoliopsida > Asterales > Asteraceae > Tanacetum > Tanacetum coccineum. The sequence continues at coordinate 9,402 of BQNB010127518.1, forward strand.
GTTTTTTTTAGTTGTCTTTGTGTTCTTTTTGCCTTTTCAGATCTTAATAACCCAGAAATAACAAGCTTAAAAATAAGCAGTTTGAAGAAAAAAAAGACTCAAAAATAAGCCAACACATCAAGCTTATTGAGAAGCTTGAAATAGGACGAAATAAGCCATTTGATAAGCCCAATACATCTTTTGATATGCAATAAAAGAGACGAAATGCTAGAAGGAAATAGACTGTTATCAAGAATACACCCAACCAAGGACGAATAAGCTCAAAATATAAGCCAGAAAAAACTAATAAAAAACCAATAAGCTGACCCCTCCTTTTGATATTCAGTAAAACTGATAGGACACTAGGAGGATAATACATTTATCAGAAAAAAAACAACAACAAAAATGTGGCTATTTTATCAAAATATACCTACGAAATAAACTTATAATAAGCTGTAATAAGCTGTCACAACACGAAAACAACACACACAAATACAAAACACCCCCAAATAGCTCTTGATATCAATTGACAAGATACAAAACACCTTATTCGAGGGGTCTTGGTTGATCAAAATAAATAAGATGTATCATTGTTAGTTTCTAGTAAGAGAAAGTAGAGAGAGGGTGAGATGAACACAAAAGGAATAATATTAGATTAGAAAGAGAATGGGAAAAATAAGAATGAACATCCACACCCCTCATGGAGATCCATAAGGGGTATTTATACTAGAAACAAAAACAAACTATTCCTAGTTAACATAAATGACCCCTGCGTGATACGCAGTGTCCAAGACTAGTCCAATTCACGTGTAAGACGCCAGCTTCACTAAAGTGAGGCTAACAGTTATCACAAAAACCTTATCTTGAATTTGAGCTTTTAAATTCTCATTTTCAGCAGATTTTAAGTTCAGTTTATCAATTAAAGAGTCACTCTGTTCTTTAGTATGAACACGTGTCTTTTTGATTGAGTCAAACTACTCTTAAAAAACCTGTTTCACTTAATTAATATCATTACAAAGACGCTCATTTTCTGAAATCAAGTTTGCCACACTATTCTCCAGTTCTACATTTTTGGTTTCAATTTCACAATAATCATAATTGACATTCTTTTCCTTGGTCATTGATTTTATAATTTCCTTCAACTTACAAATGGTGATGTCTTTGTCTTGTAGCTGAGCTTTCAAATCATTATTTTCAAAATATCCTGGAATTTCAAGAGCATTTTGATTATTACAAGATTCATCTTTTTGAATTTTTTTTTGATTAAGTTGTATTGACAATTCAAGAGAAATACAATGTTTTTCAAGTTGTGAGTAACTTTTCAAAAGATCATTATGCGCATTTTGTGATTTCAAAAGCTCGGCCTCAAGATTGAAACACTTATCACAAGATTCATTTCTCTTTCTATCCATATTCACAGATTCACCAATCAAAGACATAGAATTCATCACAGTCAAAAGAACATCTTGAGACATGATTTGTTGTAAGAGTCGATCATTTTCCAAAAGTAATTCTTTCTTAGCAATTTCTAAACATTGTTTGTCCACTAAAGACTGTTGAATAGCAGCTTCCATTTGGTCAAAAACTGTTTGTACTTCCATTATTTCATTTAGAAAATCTTTATCAAACACATTGAAGATGTCTTTTAAAGATTTTAGAAATGGAATAATTTATTGTTGTAGGGGAGGGGGAAGAGTGGGGGAGGGGGTTAATGGGCAGTGTGATTGTGAGTCAAACCGCTCATTCACCTTCTATAACATCATCAGGTGTTGTCCTCTTCTTCAGCCCCCCGGGGGGGCCAAAAACCCCGGGGAAAAATTTTTTAAAAAAACCCCCACAGAGTCAAAATGGCGAGGAGAATTTTAAGCTTTTAAGGCTTGCTTTAAACTACATTAAGGGATTCACTGGGAACTTCCACTTTGTCAGGTGGTTTATAATGAGATTCAATGGAGATTAGATATATTAACCAGAATGCTTGTTCACCGACAATTCTGTTATGGATAAAACATTTCCCTAAATCTCAGTTAGTCTATTTAATTTTTTCCATAATCAATAGGTTTTATGAATATGTTTTGTTTAATGGCCACTGGATCTTTACTTTTTCAAACATTTTTGATTGACTCTCTTCTTCCAAAATAAATGTTTCCTCATCATCAATCACATGCATAGCAATATGTTTATCAGAAATAACAATACCATCATACAAGGTTGGTTTAATCCGCTGAGCTTTCTTGAGGTAAAACGGATTTTGATAACCTAGAGCTTGTTTGTGTATATTATCATAAAAACTTGAGGCTTTGTTAACATGTGCACTAATGAGCAATTGACCCACTTTAAAAATAATATTATCAAGTTCCCTTATCCTCTTTTCCAAATCAATTTCATTTTCCATATATTTATTTTCTTTTTCTTTGGATTCATTTTTAAAAACCGTGAATGTTTGCAATAAAGATTCCTTTTCTTTGATTTGTTCAGAAAGATTTTTCTCAAGTGAGTCAACTTGTTATTTTAGTGCAAGCTTTTCTTTAATCATATGACCCATTTGAGAATCAATCATTTTTTCACGACTACTTAAATCAATATTAATACGTTGTTCAAAAGTTTTGACTCGTTCTTTATATCTCTCTAGCTCAGCGGTTGTTGATTCATTATTCTGTTCCTTATTAGGCTTTTCCTAATTATTTACATGATTAATCATTTGTTCTGACATTTGTTCTATCACAGATAAGATCATTGAATCTTGTTATGCCTGCAAATTAGTATCTTGAACATTTTCCTGTTGTGTTTCTTGAAAATATTGAGAGTATGGAATGATATTGCTATCACTTGTTATCTCATTATATGTAACATCTACAACTGGTGTTTGTTTAAAATCCTGCATTGCATGCACACTTTGATTTTCCATATCATTAAGATAGGTTTCAAAATGGGGTACCTCTGAGATAACGTCAGAACCATAGTTGGAAATATTGGCCACGAGAACCGCTTTTGCATTTGAGACTTCATCACAGTCAGAATCATAAGTATCAATATCCTCAGTCTGAAAAGCAACATTTTTTGGAATGATTGTCTGAACAGCTTGACCATCTGGAACCCCTGTATCTGCAAGAAATGCGAGTTGCTCTTCATCTAAATTTTGTCCAGCTTCCTGATGTTGAGAATTATATTTGAGTTGATAAGACAAAACAAGAATGAAACATAAGGACTAAATCTAGCATTATGGAATTCTACAAGCTGGTGGAGTTTATTCTACAAAAGATAAAAGATTCCAAAAGATATGATTCTTAAAGATAATGATGAAGTTTATTAAAGAATTAAAAGATTTAGTTTCCTTATATAATTATGTTTTCCCTTGTAAATCTAGATGGACTTTACTATATAAAGAGATCCTTAGATATAGTTTTATGTGTGTCAAGATGTAAACACCAAGAAAAGTGTGTGTGTGTTCTAGGCGTCAAGTTCTCTAAGGAGACGCCTATGTTTGGTTGGTTTAGCCTCAAGGATCTTTGATTCCTTGTTATACTTTAGATAACATGTTCTACCATTGATCAAGGTAGAATTGGAGCTTGTAGTAGTCATGTATCATAGAGAAGATAATGATGAAAACCTTGTTAGAGTAACATTGATGTTCTTATTCTGCTGCATGTTATGTTCAATGTTATTATCCTAGATATAGATCTAAACAATCTGAGCTTATAACGATTCTTTTAGTTTTTACAATTGGTATCAGAGCGGGTTACTCTTGATCTAGGATCTATAAGGTTTTTCAATTGTTCATATGCAAAAATAAGGTTTTGGGCAAATTCGGTAAATCTATGGTTTATGATTTTTGGTGATTAATTGAATTCGGTGAATTAGGGTTTTCACCAAACCCTAATTTGATACAAGCAGCAAGTTGTGATATAGATCAAAGGTTTTCTTTAAAACCATTATTATGGATTCGATTTGTTACAAGGCAGCAAGGTGATTTGCAGCAGTCAAATAATACTACCGATATTTTTAATCATGATTGGAAGATTAAGGTATGTCGTATACGATCTTTTGGGTATCTTTAGGTTTCCACATTTGATGGTTTTTGATTTACTGCTACCGTTACAATTGCTTTTGTAATATTTAGGGTTATTGTCTTGAACGCATAAGTGAAGTCTGTTTATATTGAGTCATGTCTGTTGGCAAATTCTAATGAAGCTAAGGGAATGTATGCTTATGGCGTTAAGGCAAAATCATGGATTCTTTGGTACTGTATAAAGCAAGAGAGAAGATCCCTAAAAACAACAAATCAAATCCTAGAACCCTAAAAATGTCGCGATCATAGTTTGTGCTTGGATCTGCTGGTGTCAATCTGTAGCAGGTTAAGGAATGACGTTGTGAAGATACATGGTGTTTAATGATGAGTGTGCTTAGTGTAACATCATGTATGTTGTGTTTATTCTTTTTGGATTCCTACATGCTGTTATGATAAAAAGTAAGCTGATCTTATTGTGAGATTAGGGTTTGGTTTGCTTATGACTTCACGAGGTTCAAGGTTGTATTTAGGCTGCACTTGAATGTAGTTTTGGATATTAATGAAGACCTGGTTTGAGGTTAATTCTGTTTTGGAATCAATTAATGGAGAAACATGAAGCAACAGGTATTGCTAGGGTTTTATGGATCGTGTTTGACTGGGTAGTATATTACTGTTGCGTGGTAAATTAGTGCTGATGTTATATCCTTGGATGCGAGTTACTTGACTATTCATGATTAATGCTTTGGTGATCATGGTAAGGAAGACGATGTACATGTATTAAATGGTTTGAAGCATCAGTTGGGATTCACTCTATGGTTCTAGCAGCCATGGAAAGTTTCTACTGCTAGAATAACTGGCTGAAGGTTAAAGTATTGTTGTTAGACGTGATGATTAATGCTGATAGTTCATGCTTATGGTTAATGCTGCCAATAAAGTACTGCCAGTTTAAGCCGATATCGGACAGTGAAGGACGTTTGTACTGTCAGTTTATTGACAGAAACGAGCGACACCACGAGGATTGGATGTTGGAAAAAACCACCCAGAACTAAGAAAACCAGATTCGTTGTTATTGGGATTTTTGGTTTTTGATTTTGGAACATATTGGTTCCAACACACACACAGGTTTGATTGATAGTTTGTTCAGATGGTTCTTGGACAAACAGATTGGATTTTTGTTTTACATATTCTCAACAGGTTTATAAAGGCTTGTTATTCTTTGCTATAATTGGTTACGAAGAAGGTTAATTATCATCTATTTGACGATGAAGTGGAATTATTTGGGTTTGTGTTCTTATCATATCTCAAATGACTTACAACATTTGGAGATAACTTGTTCGTGCTTAGAAACGATGTGACGAAGAATTAACAAATCTAGCAAAGGTGTGTGATGTGCTCAATGCTCACATTTTCTATCACTTTGGTTATGTGTCTCATAGAAGATGAGGATAAATTGTCCAGAGATTGCGATCTCCCTATACATTGGTTTTGGGTATACGTTCAAAGTCACGTGGATAGTGCAAGATATAAGACACAAGTTTGAGTTATTCTACTTCAGCATCAAGTTCGTAATACTTAGTTTTCTTCATCAGTAATCATTACATAGAGCCTACAGAATTTAATGTATTCAAGAAATGGTTTTAATTATGGGTTGTACAATGGGAAGCTTAATGTTAAAATGTTTAACCATTTATATGCTACATCGAGGTGAAGATTTTTACTACTACTAACCTTTGTTACTACTGCTAGTGTAAGTTTCTACAGCTCAAGTTCATTTTTCTTAAGGTGCGTAATGGAGGGCAATTTGGGTTATTGGAATACTTGGATTAGAAGTGTAATATTGATTCGTAATTGCGAAGATCAAAGTTGCGTACTTTAGTCTCCTAATGATATTGACCAAAAAGGGGAAGAAGATTTGAAGATGGCAAACTTGTAGATCCTTGGTAGCTTAAGGGAAGTTTTCATTCATATATTTAACAACAGGGGAAGTATTGTGCATATTTGGCTTTTGTCATTATCACCTATGGGAAATTGTTGAGAATTATCTTTGAGTTGATAAGACAAAACAAGAATAAAACAAGAATGAAACATAAGGACTGGATCTAGCATTATGGAATTCTACAAGCTGGTGGAGTTTATTCTACAAAAGATAAAAGATTCCAAAAGATACGATTCTTGAAGATAATGATGAAGTTTATTAAAGAATTAAAAGATTTAGTTTCCTTATACAATTATGTTTTCCCTTGTAAATCTAGATGGACTCTACTATATAAAGAGATCCCTAGATATAGTTTTATGTGTGTCAAAGATGTAAACATTAAGAAAAGTGTGTGTGTGTTCTAGGTGTCAAGTCCTCTAAGTGGACGCCTAGGTTTGGTTGTTTTAGCCTCAAGGTAATCAAGGTTTTTCTTGATCCATGTTACAGTTCATTGATGTAACCGTATTGTTCTGATCAAATAATATTGGGGCTTGGAATGTTTGGTAAAACCTTGTTATGATAATATTGATTCTATGTTTGAATATTCCGCCTATGTTATCATTATCCTAGATAAGTTCTAATCAAACTAGAGCTACAACGATCTTTAGGTTTTCACACCTGAGCTTCAGCTAACATTGCTTTATCCTTATACCATATTGCATTCCTTGGCCGCTTAGGCTGAGTGCATTGCCTAGCCATATGTCCTTCACCTTAACAGTTGTAGCATTTAACAACCCTTTCCTGTCTACTTGCATTGTTTCCCCAGAACTAGTAGCATTACTCTTATAACCAGTACCATAATAACTTTGCCCTTGTCTCTCCTGAACATGTAGCACTGTAACCCTGCCATCTTGAATAGTGGTTTGGTTTCTTAGATTCGATGAAGTTCTAAGTTGATTATTGGTTGAAGGGAAACTTGAGGAAGCTACAGCTGTTAGAAAAGCCATTGCCTTGTTGAGATAAGCAATTGGATCATCTCCTGGAGAGAATACATGAACAGCAAGACCTAAGTCCACAAGAGGTGACTCAGTCATAGGTTGTATAGAAACTTGAGGTGATTGATAAGTAATTTATGGAACATATAAGGTTTGATGATTCATTTAAGAATAATATGGATATGATGGTGGAACGGATGAATGATTTTATTGAGGTTGTGATAGATAAGTAGATGAGTAATGTTGAGTGGGAGAAATTGATCGCATACTAGAGATGGAGGAACTATTGATTGAAGCTGAGGAATTGTAGTATAAAGACTGATAAGTGATGAAGTAGGTGGTATCATCTGCTGATTGCAACAAATACTAGAGGATCATGATTGCTTTCACGCAGAAGAAGGACTTATTTGCATGGAGTTTCGTGTTGTTTCAAGATAGCATGAATCGATCAAAGTTGGTAGTTATGCAAATCTTTACAGTCTTGACATCATCACAAACTTTACTCCATTCAGGTGGAAGACTGTTAAAGAATGGTATATAACTTAAAATGTTGCTCCATTTACAAGTTTGTAAATATATCATTAATTAGCTGAGTGAATCTCAAGTAATACTTGTGAAGTGTTTCCCCCTTTATGTGAGTAAACTTATCAAATGCATAATATAACTTACACTCTCTCCTACTTAGTAAAAGAGGTACATTGCATCAGTAATTGAACTCTCTCTCATAAATCTTTAGCAACTCTATGATGATTCACAAGTGAATAGATATCAGCTGGTAGACCTTAAAAATGATATTGGTAGCTTTCATATCACAGTCAGCTTGAATTTTCTCAGCAGTAGATAATTCAGCATATTTTTTTGTTCTGGTCACCCCATTCTCTTCAACAGTAGGCCAAATGAGTGGACCATTTTTAACTGATTCAAGTATCATTCTCCCATGTTCTCTATTTTGCATGTAAAGTTCCATTCAACTTTTCCAAGAATCATACAAGTCCTTGTCTAACATAGGTGGACGATTGTCAGCACCGGAGAGTATCATATACTCAGCAAGAGTATTCTTTTGTCCAAGTAGAATAATTGAATCCATTTTAATGTGATAAGATTAAAATGATCGTACAGTGATTGGAGGTTGTTGTGTTAAAGTGAGGTTTGATTAATGAAGTTGATTCTTTGGAATACATGGGATTTTACAATTCTTGATAAAACCGGGAAATCAAGTTTTCACGGGATTTTACAAATCAAAGAACAACCGTATAATTCACCTAATGAAAGTGTATAAATCACCCAAGCAAAACGTATAAATCACCAAAGAAAATGATGTACAAATCTCCTTAATAAACAATATACAAATCTCCCTCGGAAATAAACACGTATAATTCGCCTTTGTATAAATCGCCCTTGTATAAATCGCCCTTGGAAACAAAGCGTATAAATCGCCCTTGGTAACAAAGTGTATAAATCGCCCTTGGTAACACAGCGTATAAATCGCCTGACCAAATACAACGTATAAATCGCCTTTGTTATATGATACGTATAAATAGCCTGTTCAAATGCTCGTACAAATCGCCTATGTAATAGACACGTATAATTCGCCTATGGAGAACGTATAAATTACCTGAACAAGGAATTACGTATACTTTGCCTATAGAAAAACGTATAAATCGCCCAATACACTACAAAACTCAAAAATCAAAAATCTTAAAAAGACTCTTTTTTGACGTTTTTACCCTATTTTTCTTGTACTTCTTACCTATCTAATACTTTTTTGTATTTCTAACACATTCTAACCACTTTGGTTTTACATTCTTATTTCTATTGTGGATTCATAAATGCGAACGGATTTTGACCTCCTTGGCTAGAGTATATTTCCTTGGAGGTTTACACTTTGTTCTCAAGTTTGAATTATAAATGATGGAAGGAGATGAGATGGGAAGAGGATAGTAAAGAATGACAGATGGGAATGGGGATAATAAAGAATGGCATGGTGAAGAACTCAAGAAAGTGTTTATTATAGAGTCGAAACAAGCTCTATTAAGATATCTCCATAAGACCCAAACAACTGTTTGAATAACCACGTCGAAGTAAGCCTTGGAATGGGTGGGAATGTTAACCGTTTTGGCCCATGTGATCCGATTTGGAAGCAACTTTGGGTAGTCGTTCTAACCCCACGAAGTGGTAACCATTTTCCATAAATAAGAAGCAACCAATCATTCAACAAATAGGTGTTGAGACGATTTAAGATCGTCGTCGCAAACTGGAATTCATGTTGAGTGGAGATCGATGCCCCTACCATCAAAATTACAAAGTGTTGGAAGTCCATCAAGACAAAGTTGCCGCCATGTGTTTATGTAGAATTTAATCGGAAGCATTATATTTCTATTAGTCAATATATTTGATTATAAATGATTGGCTTCCTTCCAATATTAGTTGGTTTATTTTTAGATGATTTGTTAATCATGAGTTGTATGTCTAGTCATCATTATTTGTTTGATAGTTATCTTAGGCTCAAGTCTATCCCTTTGTAACCTATATATACTGTGTATATTTGTGAAAAATCATCAAGGGAAATCATAACCTTCTTCATGGTAATCAGAGCAAAACCCGATCCTCTCTATTTTCTCTCTAAAAAGTAGACCCTCTCCCTAAGTTCTCTCTATATCTCTCGACTACTGTAATCTCAAATCATCTCCAATTATATTTTTTTCTATCTTTTCTTTACCTAAATCTTCAATTCTAGCAGCCATTATTGACTTTATTTTGTTTTATATCAAATAAAATCAATAGTTTAATCGATTAGTTAAGAAAGAAGGTGTATCGCATCACTTTATTTCAATATATTCACTTGTACCCTGGGCCTAGCCCAATATGTGGCCCACAAGACTAATGTTGCTCAACAGTTTACACCACAAATGCATTACAGATTGCCGCATCCCGGTCAAAGTGTACTCGGTCCAGCTCCGGCTATTTATGCATCCCAGCCTACTACTCAACCAAGTGCGTTTAGCACTATGCCGCTGCAAGACCCGACTTGGCACATGGATACAGGTGCCTCATCTTATTTAAATTTTAATGCAAGTGATTTAAGTACCATTTTTGATAAACGCTTATTTCCATCTGTTCACGTTGGTGATG
>BQNB010127519.1:5234-19428 GCA_026074375.1 Tanacetum coccineum
CCTTTCATTAATTCTTTTAAGCCCGCCTTCAGATATCTTCAGCCGGAATTCTGGTTCCTTCTTGCATTTCTCAAAGAAGTTAGCCATTGTGACTGTTGCACTGTCAGGATGATATGGATCAATATGGAAACCAGACACACCATCTTCAATTATCTTTGTTGGATCGCCATGGCAAGTTATGAATGTTGGAAGACCACAAGTCATGGCCTCTCCTACTGTAAGCCCAAAAGCTTAGTAAAAAGCAGGCTGTAATCACAAGAGAGACAAGAAAGCTATGAACCTTTCTTAAGAAGAAACACTGGATCATCAATGTCACAAAAAGAATGATAAAAGTACTTAAATATTAGACCTGTACAAAGACGCCCCTTCCATCAGCAATATAATGATAAACTTCACCATTTTGAGCATGGTTTGTTTGAGCTGAAATCCATCTGACTTGGCCATCCAATTTGTATTTTTTGAAAAGATCATGCATTTTCTCAATTTCCAATATTTCTTCTCTATCACTTGATCTCTTCACATCGTTGTAACCCGCAACCACAACAAGGTTAGCCAGTTCCCTAAGCTTGCTATTTTTTGCATACCACTCAACCAAGCCAGAGATATTCTTCACGTGATCAAGTCTTGCCATTGAAAAGATCATAGGTTTTGACTGATCACTCACATTTCCCCTGTTTAAGTTCAAGAAAATGCCAATTATGACACTTGGTTAGCTCCGGCTAAAGTTAGATCATATCATTTCGTTCTATTAATTATTCTGTAGAAACTGTTGAACTTTGACTATGGGGTTCACTTCATCTAAGCTTATTGAGGGTCATTATTCATTTAAGCTTAGGCATATGACGTGCCTGAACATGAAAGAAAAAATGAAATGATGCCAAAGAATGACTTACACATGGTCCTCATTTTGCTCAGGGACAAACAACAACTTCTCAACTGTAGTATGAAGAGATGCAAGTCTTTTTTCTTTCTCAGTATACGAAAAGTACATGGTCATATTAGCCCCAGGAGACACAATGTCGAACTTTGGATCAAACACATCAATACCATGAACAACCCTATAGAGGCCTGGGTGAGTAAAAGATGAATGACTCTCGTATTGTCCAGCCGTATTCTTCCTGAAACTAATTTATGAACACAATAAGTTGATTTTTTTGTTGACATGTAGGAGAATCGAATGGTAACAGAGTAATGACATCAAAAAGAAAAAATTTCACAAATCGTCCCTATGGTTTGACCCAAAATCACAGATCGTCCCTAACTCAAATTAAATACACCAAGCATCCCTAATTTTGAAACTAGTAACACACACCATCCCTATCGTTAGTTTTGCTAGTTAAGTGTTAACGGACGAGGGGTAAATTGGTCCTTTCGCGTTGAAACTAGTAACACACATCATCCCTATGGTTTTATTTCACTATCTATGTTTAACACCTTCTTCAACACACACCAGTTTCACACACTTATGAACACACCAGTTTCAACACACACCAGCTTCTTCAACACACTTATTAACACAAAATGGAATGTAAAATCAGACATGATAACGCCAATTACAAAATGCCTATTGAATACGGTATGTTTTTTAATCAATTTTGCCCTAATAATAGTATGATGGTGAAATAGTTTTTTTTTTGTTTTTTAATTGTTTTATACTTATTGCATTTACAGAAAAGGATCCTGGTTTGTTTTCCCTAAAAATATACCATGCTGGGAAGTTCAAATACGTGGATGACAAAAGGAAGTATGTAAATGGGTTAGTTGCTTATGTTGATTGGTGTGATATAGATAAGTTTTCTGTGCATGAGATACATGGTGTAATGGAAAAGTTAGGATATGTGAATGATGATCCCATTTACTATCATTATCTGATTCCTGGTACTAACTTAGACATGGGATTAAGAGCATTAGGTAATGATTTAGATGTTCGTGGATTAGGTAGGTATATCAAGAACAATAAGTTGATTATGGTTTACTGTGAGCACTTTGAGACTAAGCTAGACACTTATGCTTCCCCCCCTCCTACAAGCACTGTTGTAATTGAGGAGATGCCATCTTCCACACCAGTTGCTAAACCCACTAAAACCAAAAGGTTGTTGTTAGAATACACCCCAACTGTGAATGTTGAAGACCAAGTGGTTGCAAATGAGAATGCCAATGAGACTGTGGATGGTATTATGCAAGAGTTGTTGTCCATGAACTATGAGTTTGATCCATTTGGATGTGAACAAGAAGAAACAAGGGTTGTCACTAATGAACCTGAAGAAACATTGGTTGAGGGTGAAACAGTGCTTGATGGTGAGGAAGATAGTGGAACAGAGGAGGATGAAAGTGATGATGAGGATTACTTATTTGATGAAGACACTTATTTAGAAGAAGTGAATGTGGACATGGCTGATTATCACTTCAATATAGATGCAGATGTTGAGTGGATTAGGCATTCAGAGAGTGTACAAGAACCTGAATATGATGTAAATCCAGATGACTTAGATGTTATTGATAATGACAATTTTGAAAGTGGAACAGATTCAGATGATGATGGGATAGAGAAGGTAAGGAGAAAGAAGCTTAAACAGATTAAAAAGGCTAAGGAAAGTGAAGATAACATTGTGCATAAGCACTTTTTCTTTGTTGGTCAAACTTTTGCATCTGCAGATGATGTAAAAGAAAGAGTAAGACTTCATTCCATTGAAACTAGAAGGCAACTGTATTTGGCAAAGAATGATAAAGTTAGGATTAGGGCAAAGTGCTTTGGTAGAAATCCAGTGTTTATACTAGATGGTGAAGGGCCTAGTACCACTGATGTTGTGCCCAAAAAGAAAACTATAAAAGGAAAAGGTAAACAAGATGATACCCCCTTAGGCCTAATAAGAAAGGGATCAGTTCAGGTGGTAGAGGTAGGCCCAAACCACTTGCACCAGATGAATGTCCATGGGTTGTGCAGATAACTAAGGTCAAAAACTCTAAAACATGGGAAGTAAGAACCTTATCCAGGTCAACTGTTGACTGCAATTGGACTTGATGCTAATAATGGCATATACCCACTAGCATATGCAATTGTGGAGAAGGAGACAACAGATTCTTGGACATGGTTCTTGGAGTGTGTTGGTGATGACCTTGGAATGACCAAAGATTCCAATTTCACCTTTATCAGTGACAGACAGAAGGTATCAAACTTTGTCTGCATGCAAAACATTTGACTTTTTTATAACAACTATAGTCCCTAACATATTTAATACTCAACCACTTTGTCTTTTTCAACAGGGTTTAGCCATTGCTATGGCCAATGTGTTCCCATGTGCAGAACATGCAGAACTAATGAGCAGTGTCATTAACAGCCATTTAGGTAATGATGAGCTAAAATGTTTTCAACCATGACAAAAAATGCAGAACTAATGAGCAGTACTCCAGTTGGAGGGCCAAGGCAAATAGGAGAAAATCAAAGGAAGAAAAGGCTGAAATGGTCAGGATGGAAGTTGTCTAGGGCTTATACAAACGGGACTTGTCTGAAATGTGGAAATCTTGAGCACAATTCTAGGTCTTGTAAAGGCCAAAAAGATCCATACACAGGTACATCTCAAACTACACCCTCAACTGCACCAGCAAAGAAGCCATCTGATGCAGGTACTAGGAAAAGGCCATCTGATGCACCTGCACCCTCAACTGCACCTGCAAAGATGAATCAGGCAACAAAGAAACAGTGTGCTATGTCAAACTAGTATCTTTTGAACTTGGTATTTATGTTTCAGACTATGTTTCAGTATTGTAATTGACATTTCTATGGTATGTTTTGTATGGGTATGTCTTTTAATAGTCAAATGCATTATTCAATTTGTGCTTCTTTAGTTTACAAGTGTTTATACATTGTTGGTGATTTTAGTGTCATTAACAGCCATTTAGGTAATGATGAGCTAAAATGTTTTCAACCATGACAAAATGAGAACTAATGAGCTAGTATATGTATTTAGTATGCTAGTGTAATTACTAAGGAAGCAGTACTAAGTTATTAGTACTGCTAGTGTAATTACTAAGGAAGCAGTACTAAGTTAAGCTAGTACTGCTGGTAGAAGTGTAACTGTTAATACTGGTAGAACTTCATTTCATTCTCAAAATTTATTGACCACTACATCAACATGTGGTCAATTTATAGTCAAGGAATACTAATACTTAATAATACATGACAGAAAAGTTAAAAACCATCCAGAAACTTCATCCATCAACAAACTTCATCCATCAAACCTTCTCCTTCCCCTTTCCTGTGTTACCAGCACCCCTTATACCCATTTTTTTCACCATGGTAGCCCATGTAGTCTTGCTAGGAAGTCCAAGGACAGCATTGAAAATGGGGGTAGGGCTTTTGACAATCTTTTGACAATCTTCATCTTCCTTATCTGTTTCTGCAGGAAACTCATCAACTCCACCTTTTTCTGGAAGCCAAGTACCAACATAGCCATACCAATTATTCAAATTTTTAGAACAGTGCCTAGGTCTTTTGGCAGACCCAAAGGGAGGAATTGAGGGCTTTGAAGATCCCTCAATGCCTTTTTTCAATACTGACAGCATCACTTGAGTCACTTAACTCAATTACTTCCACTTTCTTTGACATGTTGAAGGGAGGAATACAGACTGTTTTTAGGGTTTGTAAGGCTAAGTGTTTATGAATTGGTGGTGTCAAAGGTGTGGGTTTTTATAACAGAAACTAAGTGGTTGGGAATTTACACATAGTAAATGAAGTCTTAAAGTTACTCAACTACATTCACTTCCCTACATTTACTCCACTGTCACAACTCAACCACATTCACATTAAACCTAAGTACCTTTAACTATGATGCCTATGACTTTTAATAGTCAAATGGATTAGTGACTATGTGCTTCTTTTGTTTAACAGTGTATATACAAGTGCTTTTCACCCAAACGAATTCCACAAACCTAGACACAAACAAGTGTAACATAAGATGGCTAATAATATTTCATTCATTCACCCAAAATCCATCATACATTGTGAGTCACATATGACCTTTACATTGATTACTTAGGCCAAGATGTAAACAATTAAAACAGAAACAAACACTAACCAACTAATCTTCAAGTACTTTTTAAGCTTTGCAACTTCATTTGTCAATTCTTGAATGGAAGCTTCATGCCTGTTTCTAGCCCTAAGCAATCCAGGAATGATTTGAATAGAACGAGGACACATTGGTGGATCAACCCAACCAATCCACCTACAACATGGTCCCTGTTTGATGCAACCATAGAATCTTCGACCTGGATGACCATCACTCCACGAAGTCTTGATAACAGCTTGGCGACCACACGAGCAAAAAGCCATCTGAATTGATTTAGGGTTTTTTTGATTTTTTGGTGTTCTAATGATTTGATGTGGGGGTTTACGATTTGTGTTTAGATAGTGAAATAAAATTAGGGTTTATGAGGATTGGGGGTGTTCATAAGTGTGTGTTACTAGTTTTAACGTGAAAGGACCAATTTACCCCTCGTCCGTTAACACTTAACTAGCAAAACTAACGATAGGGATGGTGTGTGTTACTAGTTTCAAAATTAGGGATGCTTGGTGTATTTAATTTGAGTTAGGGACGATCTGTGATTTTGGGTCAAACTATAGGGACGATTTGTGAAATTTTTCCTTCTTTTTAATTTGTTTTAGACTTCTCAAATACATGTGACGGTGATAGCATCTAAAAAATTATATTATATATGACTGAAATTTACATAAATTTATCTTGATCTCAAATTAGATGTCTAGTTTTCAACTTTTTGAAAAAGAGATTCATCTGATAGTCATAAGTCGAATTTCTTTCAGCTCAATGAGACTCTTTTTCGAGTACCATATCTCCCATAATGTTCAACTTTTTCTAAGAACTAGTAGTATATTTTTTTTTTTGAACGATGCAACTTTATTAAAAAAACTATCAAGGACTAGAAAGACATTACAAAGGAAAAAAGATAGGGTTTTTAAAACAATACACCGAGAAAAAACCCTATTACTTCTACTAGAACACCATAAAAAGTACCAAGAATACAATGTCATCACAAAAATACGTCTAACGATTATGAGACAAAGCGTCAAAGACCAACTGATTTCGAATCCCTCCAAATCTGCCACAAGCAAACCATAAAAAACACCGTTCTAAAATAGACTTGAGACGGAAGAAAGTCGAAGGATAAGAACCAAGCATCCCAATCCCGATAAGACCAAATCTCCTGCCAATCCAAATCCCACCAACGACAAATTTTACTAAGAACAACCCGAGCCACGTCACATCGAAAGAAAACATGCTGAACATCCTCCATAGCAGCATTACCAAAGAGGACACAGATGGGAATCCAACAAAACACCTCTACGGCTAAAGATTGACTCTAGTACAGGTAACCCTATCACGAACAGCACGCCAAGAAAAAAACATTAACTTTAATGGTATAGAATTCTTACCCATCTCGTGCCACATCCGACTGAGGGAGAAACAAGTCATCAATAAAGTTTCTGAAACTTTAACCTTGAACTCTCCCATCTCCCGACAAATCACAAGTCCACCTATCATTTGGAAGACGAGAGACAACGAGTTTCATAATTGAGAAAGGTCATCCCGACTGCAGCCCAAGCTCATCTCCATCACGCACGTCCCGCGAAAGAAGCTGAGACCGAAGAAGCACTCATTTTATTAGCCACCACAATCTCCTTATCCCAATTCTAGAGCAAAACAAAAGTGGAAACTGAACACAAAAGAGGGACATCAGCTAACCATATATCATACCAAAACTAGTACAAGACCCGTCACTAATTCCGCTTCTTACAATGCGAAGAAAAATCATAACCAGAATCCTTTCAAGATTTTACTCACGTAAAATATAGCACCAAATCGAGGGGAGATCGTCACATGAAGATCAAACTTTAAGCCATAAATCGCTTGAATATACTTTACACCAAAAAGAGCCATCCCAAAATGAAAGCGCCACACTCACTTGAACAAAAGAGCACGATCACGCGAAGAATCTGAGACACCAAGAACCACCGTTCAGTTTAACGCTAAGACATTGTCCCAAGCTAACCCACGAAATCTCTATCCGAAGAATCACCACCGTTGAAGAACTTACTACGGATTGGATTTCATAGTCCTTCAACACGCTTATGAACCTTAAAGATTGACATATAATAAATTGGAGAGGCCCCAAGAACGATTTAAGAAGGGTCAATCGGCCCTTATGGAAGGTTTAACCATCCTTTAGATAACGCGGCTTGATTTTGTTCAACCAAGCCAACCCAAGCCGACTTCCGAGACTACACTCCCCAACCGTCCACACCAAGATAACGAAAAAGTGTTCAAACAGCACACCCGATCCTATTCAGCCGCCTGCACAACCAACATTTTGAGAGAAACCCCGACACCCAAGACTTGGCTCTTAGCAATGTTGATCATAAGACCCACTCAATAAGGAAGCAATTATAAGAACTTTAAAAATATTATGTAAGTTCTGGTTCGGACACTTGCTCCAATGGAACGCATCGTCAGCATAAAAAAGATGAAAATATAACCGAGCCATGCAATTGAAGAAACCTTTAAACAGCCCATCACACAACACGGAGAAAGATATATGTAACGACTCCATAATAAGAATGAAAAGATAAGGGGCCAACGGATCACCTTGTTTCAACCCATAACAAAAAGGGAACTCGGACGTTGGGCTACCATTAACCAATATGGAAGCCATGGAGGAAGTAAAAGTACCACGGATCCACCTACACCAATTCGGCCCAAACCCAAACGCATGAAGAATATCCAAGAGATAATCCCACCGAACCGAATCATACGCCTTAGCAAAATCAACCTTAAAAAACATAGCATATTAAATGTGACATGATAATATTAAATCAATTAAATATGATTTACTCTTAATGGTTGATTATTTATTTCCCGTTATAAAAGATTAATTGATGGACATGCTAATCTAAAAGCCCTATATATATAAAGAAGAAAAATACACCGTATAATTAATAAGCTATCCATCAAGCTCTCTACAATAAAGTGGATCAAGGGTGAGAAAACTAGTTTGTGGTTAAGGTGTTCTCTACATCATGTCAACACCCGCTATGGCTTCTGGTATGTTAGACTATTTCATCTTATGTTTGTGGTTATTATCTTATTCTAAGATCTTGTAGCATAAATTGTTAATTGTGTTCATTATGAATATTTGATGTTAATGTTTACACAATAAATGTTTACATGTGGTATATGAGCCAACGTTTTGAACAAGATAATAATCCTTATTTTACTGATGATAACAATCATACGGATTATAGACCCTTTTTTTTCTCGATCACTAGATTTGTTTAATTTGATTTCTATTTATCCCTATATGATGTTGTTAGATGTATGCATATTTCTGACAAAAAAAATTTAAGCAAGAAAAAAAATATTATGACATGTTGAGACATGAATCGTTTTCAGTTAACTTCTTTTTAATTATATTTTATATTTGTCTTGTGCAAAACATAAGGAAAGTGTATATGACTTTTCTTTTTTTCTTTTAATGTTCTTGTTATATATCATGATAATGGACAACCAAAAGTATGATGTTGTGTAGATTGGTACAAAACAACTTTTCCCGTTTTATGCGATTAATGTATGATTGTAGAATGATAAAAATATAATAAGTATTATGTTTGGACTAGGTGGGCTGCAGACCGTGCATGCACACGGGTTGTATCAGCTTGCTTTTCGCATGATGCACGTATAATGGATACTTGGTTAATGATTTTGGAAATGTTGATGCCTTGGTATACATTCGCATCACAACAGAGCTTTTTTGGTACATCGGCATGGAATAGTAAGCCTAGTGCAAATTTTGACGAATGCCCATTTTTCTCTCAGTTCCCAAGATGTTCGGTCATAGGGTTATCGCTAATTGAGCGTTGAACTTGATAGTTTATACCCCTACATAGGTATATTGCTATTCAGGCGCATAAATGTCTAACGCTATTTGAGTTGAAATAGAAGCTTTTGAACAGTATTTGCTTAACAAGGTGATGATATTGGCCCTCCTCAAACCGATGAAACCTGTTGTTATCTCTAATCCTTGATAGACACAAAACATCTAACGACATTTTGTACATGAATCAATTTAAATTAGACCATATGATAGCAATATCAAGTTATGAAATATCATTAAAGTTCTAATGTAGTCCCACCTAAATTGTTGCCTTTTCTTCAAGACAGTTAGTCCAATCTGATCCAACTTCAGCAATTGTGAACACCAACAATTCAAACAACAACCTGCATAGCAAGCAAAAAGTTCGTTTATAAATTCTGCCATCTTTTATTTAAATACGTACATAGATTCGGTATCATATAAATCATGAAGAATGATGAGAACGGTTATTTTAATCCCTTCTAGTAGATATGTTATAATCTATAGAGCGTGCGATTCACACGGGTTGTATCTAATTGTTGATTGCGTACGGGTTGTATGTAATCTTAACTCTACAACATAACACACCCTTAACATTCTGGAAAAAATCTCATGTTCTTAAATGTAGCCACTGCATATTTATCCATTTCCTCCTGAGCTCGTTTTTGCCTTTCTCGTAGCCGACATGAAAGAATAGTAGCAAAATCTGGGACAAGCTCGAGTTAACATTGAAACCAAATTTCATATTATATTAAAACTTTATCTGAAAAATAAACAAAGTTACCTGCGAGTGAATGCATCTTATTGGACATACCTACTTTGAGTGTGAAATTACTATTGTTATAATGTATCAATCAAATCTTAGCAGCTAGTTTCAAGCAAAATCTCCAATTCTGTAGTAGTTACCTACGATCCAAATTAACCAGGGGCTGGCCAACCCTTAGGGTTGTATTCGATTGGTTGACTGTCAAGGGGTATTAGTTGTTTTGGTTGTTGTAAGGGGTGTTTAGATGCTGTTGTATGAGGGTGTTTGCTGCTGTCAAAGTTGTTGGAAGGCTGTTGTAAGGAAGTGTTTTCTTCTGCTGTAAAAGGGATGTTTTGGTTGTTGTTAGAGGTTGTTTGGAAGATGTAGTTCCAGGTTTTGTATCCAATTCTTTTTATCAAACTTTGTTTAAACAAAAACAATACCTCTTTCTTGAGCATTCTTATTCCGCACATTCCATATCTAGTGTTTGCAAGGCTAGCAAGTGATGCATCAACTTCAATAATCGTTTTATACTCACATGGATATTTACTGTGCCTTGAATAAAGTGGCAATACATACTTGAAACATTTTGGTGATATATATATAAATATCATACATGCTTTGAACAATTGCGGTTCAACGTTCATACGTACATTTTTGTGACTATTTGGGAATTGAAATGGTCATGCATACTTTACAACTATTTGATTTCTAAAAATCATACATACATTTTGGAAGGACATTTAAGGATTTTAAATGGTCATACACACTTTACAGAACCTTGGTTCAACATTTATACTTAAACAAACCTATGAACTCACCAACTTTATGTTGACACTTTTAAGCATGTTTTTCTCAGGTGAATTAGATGCTTGGCCTACTTGATGTGCACTGGAGTCTAAATTTGACAAGATTTCATTCATGGATTTCTACTTACATACAAATGATCAAATCTCGTTGGGTTGTTTTCAAGCTTTTCATTGTGATGCAATTATGGGACAAATGTTATATCAATTTCAAGGAAATCAACGAGATTACTTTTCAAACGACACATTTAGAGGTCGTTCTCTTGTATCTAGCGCTGTGTATTATGAAGTAACTCCCCCGGACACATTTCCGATGCGACACAATTTTAGGGGTGTTACAGCGTATAACAAAAAACAAATCGCACATCTTGAAAGCAGCGCCATCGTTTCTTTAGAAGAATGAAAGGAGATAGTAAAACTACCACTATTGTATTGCAAATTTTTATGAATACATGAATTGACTATACTGTGAAAATGGTTACGCAAAGCTGGTAACTTGACCTCTAAAATATCATTTGCTGGTAAATCTGTTGTGTCTGTATCATCTGCACAATTCAAGCTTAGGATCATTAACTATGTTCTCAAAAACCGTTATCCATAAACAAAAAAAAAGTTTAATTTCGCAGAAAGGAAACAGAGAGAAAACTCTGACTAAGAACTGCTTTTTCACTTACAAATAAATGGATAAGCACATAATTAAGAAATCTTAAACAAAGCTTATGTGAGGAGGTATCGCTCATGCATTCCATCGTGGGCATTCATTTCCCTGAAATTAGTACAGAAAAAAAGATTCAAAAGTGTGCAAGGAAAAGATGATACAAAAAAATAAGAACCAAAACAGTCTTTAAAAACTAAAAGCAACTACTGCCCATGAAAATTCAAATCCAATCCACCATACTAAACCACACCAACTATAAATTAAACCTTAGATATTCAAATATAACGCGAGCTCCTTTATGGTCAAACTGGTTAAAAAAAGCTAGAGTCTTCTCACCACAGTAAGGTCAAAATAGCCAAACCAACTTCATAAATCCTAAAACTAACACATACCCATAACACTAACTATAAATTCATGATTGGCTTTATTTCGAGCTCAAACACAATAAAAGCTCAAGGCGTTTAGCTGCATAAAACTACTCAAGCACTAAAACCAACACATACCCATTATACAAAACATCAAATGAAACAATAAATCAATAATCAGAAGATCCAAAAAAACATACCATCACCAAAGCTAGTAGTAGTAGAAGCTTTCTTAAGACCTTTTTTCTTCAAAATGAAACTTGTTCCAATAGAACCACTTGATAACACAATAAATATCAACTTGTGGTATTCTCTGAAACACCTATCTCTTCAAAAGCAAAACAAATAAGCTGTTAACCAAATTGCATTAAAAGTAAATCTAAAATTTTAGCTCAAACATCTTTCTTATTGATTAACTAATAAGGCATTTGTACTTGATTTTCACAGTAGCAATAGTAGTCTAATGCTGAGGTTGTGTTGGAGTTGAACACTAATTGTCATGGAAGGCAGCAGTTCTCTCATTATCCATAATACAAAAGCCGAATGTCCCGATGGGATTGCATAAACATGACATGAGTCCAAAACATAAGTAATAGTTAAATGATTATGAATTATATTAAACTTTAATTCATAATCATCAATCATACATCTTGACATCTTGTTACAACATACATCTTGACATCTTGTTACAACAGAATTTGATTCATAGCTACAAATAACAAAACCCCTAGTTGTAATAATTGTTAAATTTAAAAGATATAAAAGTGAATTTTGCTTAAAGAATATGGTACCTGAATCTCTGTCGGATGGTGTAATCGATCAATCTGAACTCTCGAGAATATACCAAAGCTTACAGTGTCCTGATCTTACTCCTTGATCATCCTTAAATCTTAAGTTGTTCTTGAATGTTCAAAGGTTACTGATGAATGGATTATGTGTGTTTTCTTGAGATCTCAAATGTTATAATTGTGCGGTTATTTGTGGGAAACCAAAGGATACGTAACAGAATTGATATTCCTGGAATTAAACAGCTCAAGAAGTTTTCATAGAGGGAGTCTTTAGGTTTTCTTAACTGCCAAATAATGAGTTAAGAGCATTTAAAGATACAACCCCACTAAATTTAGGGGCTGAATCTTTTAGTATGATAGATAGATATGTATTTTTTATTCAGTTTGTGTTTTTGCTAAAACCAAACCGAACCATGAACTTCGGTTTTTATAAACTACAAAACCGAACCATCGTTGTTTCAATTAGTTTTGGTTTTTTGGTTTCTTTTCGGTTTAGGTTTGGTTTTTCGGTTTTATGCAAACCCCTACTAAAATGGACTTTAAAAAACAAGATAAACAAAGGGGCTATTCCACTTCAACGAACCAACCAACATATCCAAATGAGATCTAGACCGTATACTAGTTTCACAAGGATCTATCAATGTATGGCCACGATCATTCCCAAACAAACACATATATCCATTGTGTAAAAGTAAAACCCTCTCTTTTACCTCTTATATATCACACACATTAAACCAACCCAACTCCAAGTAACCTAAAACACTATGTACCATACATCCCAAAATTTTCTCTCAGTTGTTTTGATATGTTGTTCTCCTTGTCTTGAAAACGGCGTTGTCTGTGGTTTAAATTACCTTCATAATGCTAACCATCCAATATCTTAGACATCGACCACTAAGTACATTTTCGTGACCTATTTCTGGCCTACTGGTATGTGCGCCTCTTTTTGTATCCTATAGTAACTAACTGATGTTAACGGTGATTATTTTGCTATTTTTATTAGAAAGAAAGATTTATATGTGGTGGGGGGCAAGACATTGACGGGGAGTGTATATGTGGTTGGGCTACGTAATGAAAAACATATATATTTTTTCTTGTCTTGACAATGGTTGTCTGTCTAGATTACTTTCATAATGCTAACCATCCAATATTATTGTACACAGACCATACAGTACACATCAGTGACCTATCTCC
Organism: Tanacetum coccineum; assembly: GCA_026074375.1. Lineage (NCBI taxonomy): Eukaryota > Viridiplantae > Streptophyta > Magnoliopsida > Asterales > Asteraceae > Tanacetum > Tanacetum coccineum. The sequence goes on from BQNB010127519.1 coordinate 18,713, forward strand.
GGTCTACTGCGGAGGACCAAAATTAGTCGGATTGAGGTCTTATTTTGTTGGTTGTGATATTTAGGATTTATGAAAATTAGGGCGATTGTGATTATTAGGGTCTATGAGTGTGATTGTGATATTTAGAGATTATGAAAATAAGGGAGATTATGCATCACAAATTTTTTCAACGCACATCATATGACCGATTTGTACCAAAAGGGCTTTAGCTCAGTTGGTACCCAGCTTCGAAAAACTCATGGGCCCACTAGAGAGATTTTGTGGATAAAAGGTCAAGGGTTTGAGTCTCGGCTCCTACCTACTCCAGTTGGTGCCCTACTGAGCCAGGAGAGTTGCCGGAGCTATTTCTTGTAGGGTGGAAAATGGCTGGTGCCAAAAGACACCCGGGGTCAGGGTGTTCCCGCCAATTCATACCTTTTGTGGATATGACCGATTTGTTTTTTAAAGCACATGTTACAATTCTCACCTATATTCTTCTTCTTGTCTACACCTTTATTTTTGCAGATGACCAGAAGAAGTTAAAAGATGGGATGGTCGCATTGCACCAATAGCACATGCGTAAAAAGAAATAGTAGACTCACAAGCGCAAGATATAGACAAAGAAAAGCATGCGGATGGTATTCGATCCAATTATATCGGAGACACATTAGTTTGTATGCTCGAGTAGAACTAGATTGAGAACAAGACTTGAAGTCTAAGATAGGCTTTATTATATG
>BQNB010127520.1:0-19428 GCA_026074375.1 Tanacetum coccineum
AATACAAACTAACTCAGAGTGAGAAAGTTAATAGAAATACGTGTAATCTTCATGAGAAATGAAACAAAAATCTTTAGAGAGATTTTAAGTGGCTAGGGAGGGTTGTGAATTGCATCACTGGGTCTATGATTTGAGTCTTCAATGTCAGCAATCATCTTTGTGATTCTTGACAGCAGATGTATTGACCCGGTTTCTGCCTAAGTGTAAGGAGGGCTTCTTTCTTTTCACCCTTTATCTTAACTTTTCTTTTTAATTCTTTAACCCTTTCAGCGCTTACCGAGACTTCATAACTAGTACCTTGTTGGGTTTGTTCTAGTACTAGCTCCATCTCAGTATCTTTTTTCATACCTAAGGACATCTACACTAACTAGTGGATATCCCTGGGTAGATCCCTCCGGTTCTGGCTGGATCATGGGATTTGAATACCTATACCTAACCTCCTTATATCTTCATAAAATTAAGAACATGGTCGGTCTTTTAGGATATTCCATCACAATCGAAACCAAAATCATTAAAAAGTTTAATCAAAGTGTTTGATATAAATATCAAAAGATTTACACTTTAAGAGTTTTTCATCTTCACTAAAATCTTCCCCTTAACATGTTTACCGTAATCGTAGTACATGCTACATGTCAGTACAATTTAGATTCAGTTTAATCACATTTTCTCCCCTTATCCAAAATGTTAATCCCTTAATATTTTGGATATCAATTGATTAAACGTTCGGGGACAAAATGTTACATAATCACTATAAGGAACATTTTAATGCTCCCCCTCAAGTTTTGAGGGAATATAAGACTGTGCTGAGTATATGATTTGAAATTTTTTGAATTTAATAAGAAATTCTTGAAAATTTTATACTCGAGCACACCTTATTTTCACCATAAGTCTACACTACATATATACAAATTCACAAATTTATGATATACGAAATGACCTTAGAGATATGAACACAATATGACAAAGTCATATTGTTCTTTGCAGCAGTCTGAGGTCAGTTCTGTAAAGTCTACCGCCAACAAATTTCTCCAAACTCCTCATCATCCTCCTTTCCTTTAGCAGCTTGTTGATGTCCTTGATCATGAAATGAGCTCTTTTCTTTTCCAATGTGCTCTATCTTCTCTTCGGTAAGTACTCCATGTCGATATTCTTGGTAATGTCTTTGAGCGAAGAAAGAAGTCTTGTTAATGTGCTATCACTGAACTTGTACAGTTCGTCGGAGTGCATCAACATGTTCCTCTTGTAGTCGTCGACATAAATGAATCCTTAAGGGTCTTTGTATGGAGTGTACTGTCACACCCCGCCAAGGCGAAATCACAAGGCATGATCAATAGGCATCATCACAACACAAGGCGTCAAAATAGAGAAAACTAAAAATGACATTCATTAAAATTTAAGATCCAAAGAGTGTGATGACAACGCCCAAAACAATAATCCAACATATAATGCATGAAGAACAAAACATGACAAGTTCAAATGAAAACTAAAACAGATAAATCATAGACTCCGCATGCAAGCCTATGGTCCAGCTAACTCCTCTTCCTAACTCTTCACACGTTTTGCTCACCTGAAAATGATGCTAACAACGTCAACATAATTGTTAGTGAGAGTTACAGGTTTAAGACTCACTTATGACACCGCGATCAACAAAAACAACATTTACAAACATATATGATGGCTATTCTATCACGAAATAAATTAACATTTATCTAGGGTGGATCATACCCCTCCGTCCCACAATATCTTTGCGCAAGACTGACCCACTTGACTAGCTAAGTCCGTTCGGGTCTCATACAATGTCATGTCATCCTCACATATACATGCCTTACCACAATTTATATCACATAGCAATATCACATAGCAATCATATAGTTCGACACTTAAAAATACATATCACGGTTCATAATTCAAAAATAGTTTTTGCATTATTTCCATCTAAAAATATAAGTAAAAAGTGGGACTGTAAAACTCACCTGATGCAAAGCAAATTCCAATTCCTTCACTTAATCTTGAAAAGAATCCCATACAAAAACAATACACACATATTTTTACCAAAATCGATTAGGTCACACACCCAAGCCGATGCAACAATCACAACGATGGATACTCTATATCTTATCTTGATTCAACTCTTCTATATACTCCTCATAATTGCTAATCTCAAATTACCTCACAAACTTTACTTCTCAACTTCTTCTGCATTTACTCAGATTTTTATAGTCACAAGATGACTCTACATAAAAATACTTAAACACCTATATTGGTTCTTTCTCCTCACATCCCATAGCTACTCCAATGATTTGAGCTTCTATGATTTTGATAAAAAAGAAAAAAAAAAAAAAAATAATATGTAAAACCTAAAAATCTCTACAAGTGTAAAATACCAAAATACCCCTAAGTAAGCAAATTACATACAAGCTTTAAATAAAATTCATTTAAGGTAGAAAATTATAAAATGCAACATATGAACAATTATGAAATTTATGTAGATAAATAAAAATACTTATATTATATAAGGAAAAATAATTAATAACTAAGTATAAATAAATAACCGAAATATAGTATTAATTTTAAATAACATTAACATAATATAAAAAAAAACCTAGGAAAATACAAATAAAGTAATAACAAGTTTTAAAATCATGATTTTGTTTCATATTTTTTAAAAGCCCCTAAACTCTGCCAAGATAGCAATATATATATATCTATCCTTTAAATTTGTTTAAAACTAAACACAAATATTCACCGAACCCTAAAAAAATCAAAGTGGCGGCATAAAAATATTTCCAGGGTTGAGACGAATTTTCTAAGGTGTTTTGAAGGTCAAGGATTGTGGGAAAAATAGTGAAGAATGTACATGTGCTTGATCCGATAGTTGTATTTGTTTGGGTTGAATTAAGCTAAATCGGTTCAATAATACATTAAATCTAAGAATTCTCAAAGGTATTTTTGTATCTCAATTTTCATCATATTAATTCGTTCTATGCATGAGAAAAATTATCATGCATGTTATTTTTATTTTATAAATTAAAACATGTTCGAAACCCTAATTTTTAGCTAATTATAAAATCGGCACAATAATATTTGTAACAATGATTTTATATTTTTATAAGGTTTTCTTCTATATCACATATAACTCAGATAAATTGTTGAAAAATTTAGGAAAGGATCTAATAATTATTGGGGATATTTCTGGTTTGCCGATTCCGAATTAAAGGAAAAAGGAACGAAATAAAATAGAGTTAGGGTTTGTTATTATGTTTTCCAGGTTCTTTTAAGGCTATTAATGTATCAAATTGGAAATGTTTGGGTAAAAAGTTTAATTATAGGATTTAGATGATTTAGTTTATTAGCCGAATTAATTCTAAAAGATCAAAGGACTTGTTTTGTAATTTCTGAAACTATGGGGTCTGTTTTAGACATTTATAAACTTTATTAATTCAGTATAAAATAAGTTGGGGGTATAAAATGTCCAGATTGATATTATATTGGATTAAATATTGGTTAATTACATATAATAATGTAATTAGAAATTAATTAATCAAAATAGAGGGACCGAAATTGTAAATTCTGAAAAGTATAAGGGTTGTTAGTGATTTAAATGTATAAAGTATGAATTTAGTCATTATTTAGAATCTATAGAGGACTTGTTTTGTAATTAGGATATTTAAAGATATTGTTTAAATAATTAATAAACAAAAAGGGCTAAATATGTAAATTATGTAAAATTAAGGGTTTGACTTGTAAATACATAAAATGGAAGGTATAATCTGAATAAAATGTGAAACTTTGATATTTACCCTTTTAACCTTGAAAATTGTTGATTTTGCATATTAAACCCTAAAATATGGAAAGTTGTCATATTTAACCCTAAACTTGTAAGGTTGGCATATTAAGTCCCTAAACTATTCAAAATACTTAATAGAATCTCAAATGATGAATATTACTAATTTTGGAAACTTACTAAAAATGGAAAGTTACTAAAAATAGAAAGTTACTAAAAATAGAAAGTTACTAAAAATGGAAAGTTACTAAAAATGGAAATAATACTAAATGAATGGTTTGTAATTCGAATTCATCATTTCTTTAGGTTCGGTCAAGAGGGAGTGATTTTGATATTCCTGTGGTGTTTTCTTTGGTTATTGCTTTGCTTCGGAATAAGGTACAGATATTCTGACCTTATCGTTAAGGTTTCTCATGACATATTCCTCTATCTTTGATTACTTCTGTGATTTGGCTACCTTTGCCTCTGACTTTTATCATTGTTTCTCTTTATAGAACCCCTCTGTTATTATTTCTATTTGAACCCCCCCTTACTATGCTAATCCTTTGGATATTTAACCTTTGGCATTGAACCTTTACTAAGATTCCTTTTAAAATGACAACCACCCTTTTTATTATTTTTGATATGACTTTGCTTTGAACCATTCAGTTTGAGAACCAACCACATTTGTTTCCTAGCCATGAAGGTCAACATGCCGAGTCATTTGATGCACCTTTGGCATGAATCAAGTGTGAGTGAGTGATTTCATCACCGTCCGTCCCCCAATGTTATTATATGTCACTATGAAGATTAATTATTTGTTTAGGGGCGTCTGGATTGCATCCTAGATTTATTTGTATTCATGGATTATGACTTATGAAATTTGGATATTTGGTGACGTGATCTGTGTGTGCAATCCACTTTTATTTCACATTTGGAGCTACGCACCTCCATGTTACTATGATATATATTTGTTGTGGCTTGTAAAATTGGATCTTGATTCGATTTTCTGATTTCATCTTAACCTTACACTATGAATGACTTCTGATTTGTCTTACCTTATATTTGTAATTTCCTTGATCATTGTCTTGTGATATCCTTTGTAACTTGTATCGTATCCTTTGTTTTCCGTTGTCCTTTGTGTTTCAAATAATATATATCTGTCACTGGCTTTGTAAGCTCAAGCCGCACTTTCTTTTTTTTTGGCCTGCTAGTGGCAAATGTAATCTAAGCTAGGATCTGAGGGTTTCCTTTTCAGGCTATGAGTGCTGAGTGTGTCTTACCCTAGATATCTAGTTATAGATAAATGAAATGTTATCCTTATCAGACATTTTTTATTTCGGTATATTACGTTTGATATGTCTGTCCTATTGAGAACTTATTACCATCAGTCATTTTGACTTATTATCCTTTGGTTATTATATGTAAACTTTCCGCTGTTATGCTTGTTTTATGATTATGTCATGCTTTGAAGTCACACATAATTGTAATACTTCTACCCTTTTGGGTCGGGGCGTTACAAAGGTTACGGCTACTGAAGAATCAAAAGATTTAACATCTCTATCGCTTGATGAACTCATTGGAAACTTGAAAGTTTATGAAGTGATAATAAAGAATGATTCCGAAATGGTCAAAAGAGGCCAAAGGAACAAAAAAGATCTCTTACCTTGAAGGCTAAAAAGACTCTAGTGATGAAGATAGTTTCTACCTCCATAGTGAAGACGAAGAATACGCCATGGTCTAGAGACTCAAGAAATTTTTACAACAGACAAGAAGAATTTCGTAAGGACAACCACGAAAAAACGAAGAAAGAAAATCATCCACAAAGAAATAAAGTTGACAAAAAATGGCAAAAAGCGAAAGAAATTTTTAGTGATGGGGGGGAGAGAACTAAATCATCTCCTCGGAGAACTGTCAACAACTACATAGAAACTATAATCAAAGAGCCTTTGTTGGAGGATCATGGAGTGATAGCGATGAAGATGAAGAAGAAAATACCAAAGATGAAAAATGTCTTATGGCTAAAGCATCCAATGAGGTATTTTCCGAAACCAAAAATATTTAGTGATGATTATCGTCGTCGGATGAAAAAGACTTAGATAGTGAATATAATAGATTATCAATAATATCTAAAAGTCATAACTAAAAATCAATCACTAAAACAAATTAAAATTCAATTGGAAAATGAAGTATTAGAAATAAAAAATAAATTATCTAGATTGGAAAAGGGTAAGGAGACTAATGAAGAATCTAAAATATGTCAAGACCTTAGGTTTGAAAATGAAAAGCTTAAGGAATAAATTTCTAAACTTAATTAATTTAATAATAGTGGTCACTCACTTAAGAGAATATTAAATCTTCAAAAACCATTCGGAAATAATTCCGGTCTAGGATTCAATTTTACCAAAGGATCAACTAGTGAGACTAAGCAAGTAAATTTTGTAAAGTCACAAGAGGTTGAGTATAAAGAAAAATTATTAGAATTAAACTCAAGCCCAAGACTAAAACTTATGCTTATAAACACTACTAAAATATCCATTGTAAGCAACGACGAAGTAAAACGTTTTTATAAACCTTTCTTAAAACCCGGAGTCGGATTTACTAAGCCCAAAATAAGATCTAAAACTCCTCCTTAAAAAAGAACTAATAATGTGTTAGGAATACGAAATTCCTAGAAAAGTCTCGATCACTTCATAGATATCGAAAGATGGCTCGTTAAGTAATATTTGGAAACTTACATAGGTAACTAGTCCAAGGTCCATGGAAAGCCCATGTAACCAAGGCCCATGTCCACCTTATGTAAGTATAAATAACGCTCGATCCCACACAATGAGAGGGTTGTAGTTCTCTTTGTATTTCACACATAGTTCAATCAACCATTCCATATTTTTCCATTTTACTTTCTCTCTCAACTTTCTCTCTCTAGTTCATCTTTTGTGTGAAATAGTTTCTCAATTGGTATCAAAGCCATGGTTTTTATATCATGTTCCATTAGTCATTCGTTGTTTTTTTCGAGTTGAGCTTATTATTTTTTTCTTTCTTTCGTCAAATTTTTAAACGATTTATATTTAAAAACGTTTTATCATTCGGATTTTTTTCTTATTCAGATAACTGTTCTCAGTTTTATATCAAACGTTTTTTTTTGGGCTCAGATCTTGTTGGGCTTCAAAATTTTTTGTCACAATTCCATTGTGATACTGTTAGTGGTTTTAAACAAATTCTATCCACCAAATCGTTGGTATTTTTTTATCTTTGTTTCTTGTTGTGTTTCATTGTTTTTTTCCTTTTTTCATTGTTTCTATAAAACGTGTTCCATTCTCTTCTAAAAACCATAGCTAGTTTAAAAGTTGTTTCGTTCTCAAAGCTTATTTGAAGTCGTCGTCTTGGCTTAGTCGTGTTTTAAAGAGCTTATTGAAGTTTTTTGGGTTGACTTATCTTTGTTTGTACACGTGTGGAAAAAAAGAAAGACTCACACAATGTGTTATGATGTTATCTGTTTCAACCGATCTAGTTAAACTCTAGAAGAGCCGAACGAATAACAATCCAAAGACACCGAACTAGTTTTCATTGTCAAACCGATCGAGTGATTTTCATCAAAAACCGAACGAGTCACTTTTTGAGTTGAGCCGATCTAGTCTTTTTCATCAAGGACCGAACGAGTCACTTTTTCTTTTGAGTTGAGCCGAACTAGTTTCTTTCATAAGCAACCGAACGAGTCTCATATCAAGAACCGCCAAACGAGTATCACATCTAAGAACCGAACGAGTTCAAATATAGCTTCAACCGAACTAGTTTATTTGTTACGAAACCGAACGAGTGAAATTCTTGTACAAACCGAACGAGTTTCATTTCTGCATCAACCGAACGAGTTCAACTGTGAGCAACCGATCTAGTATCACCGAACTAGTTAAAATCTTAAAGAACCGATCTAGTTTCTTCACAAGTAACCGATCTAGTCATTTTCTATAAGGAACCGAACGAGTTAATTTGAGAAGGAACCGAACTAGTTGAAAGATTAGAAGCACCGATCTAGTTCATTCTTTAGAAGCACCGATCTAGTCCAGTTTCATTGCAACCGAACTAGCAATTTTAAAGAAGTGAACTATACTCGTTTTAAGTAATTTTTGGTTTTTCGGTTTCGAGTGTCGTTCAACGACGGGTCTTACGACTTATACCATCGTGATCGTGACATCGTTTCGATCAACGTGGTATATTTATTTTCTACCGACGATCACCGTAGCATTCCGCGAGCAAGGAAACACAATAGTTATTGTTTTCTAGTTTCATACGAAGAAGAAGAAATTTTTTAATATATTTCAAATTTTCAATTTTCCATTTTTAACCTTTAGTTAATTCACACTTTTACTATTAGCCCTTTACCTTTCAAACATTTCAATTTTAAACCTAGTCAAATAATATCTTTACTATTGTCCTTAATCTTAAGAATTTTTTTAATTTTCAACTCTTTATTATTCTACAACACTTTCTTTTTTAAGTCTTCTTATTTTTCAACTTTTTATTTTTTAGTTTTAATTAATTACATAGCTAGTCCTTATTTTAAGTTTTTTCTAACAATCGTTAATTAAACTCAAGTACGTTAACGTCAACAACAATTTCGACATCAATTCATTATTGTTTCACGGTTTCTTCTTGATTTTGTAAAATCCCGCGAAAGATACGATTCTTTTCTCGGTTTTAATCAAAGACTTGTAAATCCCGTGAACGTTAATTGATTTCAAACCACAACAACAATCACTTAATCTACTTAAGATTTTTAATTTTATTTCACACATCGAATTTCAATGGAATCTTTAAATTCTTCTAATTCTCAAGAGAGAGAGATGCATCAGCTGCAACAAATGCAGACAAAGCAAAGGAAAAATGCATGGAATCATTTCGCCTACTTCATTCACATCTTAAGGCTCTTTCAATCAAGGGAGGATTCGAACGGGAAAGATTTACAAGAATGAATCCATTGAATAACTCGAACTTAGATTCAACAATTCCGTGATACACTGATCCAAGCACATGGATCCATTAAGAAATCTATTGATGAAAGAGGCACAGCATAAACGATAAAATAACAGAAGGGTGAAAGATAGAGATGTGATGCAGTCAACATAGGGAAAGTGGATCTGTAATGCATAGATGCTGTTTGGTGGTTACGGAAAGCAATGAAGGACAAGATCAGAAAGGCATGTTTTTAAAAGCAAGCAGATCCGGAAAGACACACAGCTGAGGATGCAGATATCAACTCCGTGAATGACAAACAGCCATTAGCTGAGGTACAATTGACTGTTCAACATGATACTCTTGCTAATGAACAACAACATTATGTGCAATCTGAACCCATTTATGACACACATATGTTGGAAAAGGTTGATAGAAATACCATTCCTGATTCAACAAATATATGTCATAGGGGAGGAGAGATTGAACAGAATGCAGAGTCAAGTTGTACATGTCCTTTACTTGATCCATCATTTTGATAAACATGAAACTGAATTTTCAAACCAATTCTCTCGATCTAAATATTTTTCTCAAAAAGACCGTTGCCCAACTTCAAAAAGACTTTTCAAGAATGGAAACACATTGTGTTAACATGGAACTTAAATATCAAAATCAAGCTTTAAAAGACGGGCAACATGGTCAAATTTTGAATGAAACAAGTAATAAAGCCAAGATTAACAAGGAAATTGAGGTACTTGAAAAGATCAATATCGAATTGGAACATAGTGTGGCTAAATTACTTGCAGATAATGAGAAGGTTCATAGGAAAATGAGCATTTAAACAGACTTACAAAGATCATTACGAATTTTTATCAAAACGATACGAGTTTAGACAAAAGACCCTAATGACTCACTGATTGCTCAAATAAATAGTAAGACTGTTGAAAATGCTGATTTAAAGGCTCAGATTCAGGAAAAGGTTTTTGCGAATGTAGCATTGAAAAACGAATTAAGAAAGTTAAAAGGAAATACGTGGATACTAAGTTTGCAAAACCATCAATCTTGGAAAACCTGGTTTACACAACCCACCCATGAAACCAATCAGTTGTTAGACAACCGAATGCGTTTAAATCTGAACGACCTAATTTTTCAAAACCACGGTTTGCCTCCCAAGTTGATGTGAATAACGTTTTGTCAAAACCAGTCACTCAACATTATTTGCCTAAGGGAAGAGAATCTGCTTTTGCAAAACCTAATCATATGATTGCATCTAGCTCATCTAGGAATAGTTCTAAGAACATGCCAAGATTTAGTTTCAAATGCCAATGGTTTGCATAATTACTATCTAGAGGAAGCTAAGAACAAGACACAAGAAAAGATGATAGAAAGTCAACAACTATGTAATTGCCATCTGCTAAATCACAAAACACTACTAAAGTTGCAAATCAAAACTCGGAGCAATAATCAAATACCAAGGTTTTGCCAACATCTAAGAGTAGTTCCCAATCTGACAACTGTTATGCCAAAAGCAAGATCACTCTAAGGAATATCTAGTCCTTTCTCTGACTTCAAACACGTTTGTGTGTTCAACTTGTTCAAAAGTGCGTTCTTTAATGCAAATCATAATGCCTGTTATAACATAAATTCCTGAAAGAAGTGAATTCTCGTGCTAAGATTCAACCCACGAAAGACAGAAACATTAACAAAACACCGTAGATCCAACGAGTCACACTCAGAAACCTGGTAGGAAGATCGTTACAGGACATAGTTTTTCTCCCAATAAGTCTTACGCTGTGTCTTCCCTGTGCATGAGAAAACAACGTCATCCTAGATCTTGCTTAGGTGGATTCCAACGGGTAGAATTTTTAACATTATTGGTCTTAAGTGGGTCCAAACTGAAAGACAATTCATCTAGCACAACAAAGGTTGATTGTGAACCCCCAAATGGTTCAAATGAATGTATCACTAACCCATATGAATGTGATCAAACTCTTAATGTCAGTGCAGGTACTCTTAACTTAAGTGCAGGTACATTTTGCAATCCCGAAAAGGAAAGACCTCGAGTTTGTGTGCTAAAAAAAGTGATAAACTCAGAAAACCAAGGTTTCAGGAATTTATGTATGATGAACAAAGATGATGGCTGTTGATTACTTCAGATCAACACCCGTGCTTCATGATAATGGCGTCTGTAGACAACACTTCAGGCCCCGTTCCTCAAAGAAAAGAAAGGTGTACGCTTCAGTGCGCTTTATCTTCAAAAGAAGAGAAATCTTCTTGTATCCTAAGTAAATGACTTAAAAATCATAATAACAAAACGCAAAAAGATTTTTTATTTTTATTTTTATTTTATATTTAGAAAAAAAACTTTATAAAAACAAAAGAGAAATATAAAATCAGAAAAAAAACCAAAAAGATATTCATTTTATAAAACCTTATAAAAACAAAATAAAATAATAAAAAAATGAGAAAAATAACAAAAAAAGTAAGTTTTTCAATGGCATTCCTTTTGCAAACGATTAATATTTAATCCGTCCCGAAGAAATGTCTTTTCAATGAAGACACGTGGACATAAATAAAGGTTCGTGCAAAAGTTCAAATGTTTTTTTAAAACATGTCATATGTCCTTGCTAATTATTTCAGATAGTAACCCGATTTTCACCTTAGGAAAACATTCCGTCTAAAAGACATTGTTCCTAACAACGGAATTTATTCTCGAGCATGGTCCCAACTTTATACCCATGGCAAAGGCTTGTTGGGGGATTACTTGCAATCACAACCCTGCACCTAATGATCCATAAGTGTACGTCTCAGTGCTCTTATGTGTAAAATAAGAGTAATCTTATTTTAATATGTAAAAAGTTGTCCTTCATAATGAATCAGTGTTTTCAGTAATCACAAAAATATTCAAAAGATACAATACGATCGACCAATCAAAACAATGACAACAAATCTATTAAAATAGAAAACGGGTCCATAATTTGAGGGGAGACATCGTCATCAAACAATCCTTGTAAAATGGTCTTTTTCAAAATAAGTCCATGAAAAATGGATAAAGTTTAGGATAATGACGGATAACAATTTCAAGAGTAAATTTATATTAACTTCAAGTGCATAGTATGACATTTGTTATAATCTTTATGGACTTAGAGACTTAGTTAATACAGGCTTTAAACTACAACGATCATATGCCAACACCTCATAGTTGTAAAAGACTTAGGGACTGCTGGAAATATACTTTCATAGTTTAAATGCCCTTGAAGCTGATTCACACAAATAGATTTAAAGCTTATTATCTCTTCAAACACGACCTTGAATATGTATCGTATAAGGTTTTTGCTGATTCCGACGTGTCGAAAATAGCAAGGGGAAGGAATAGATGCATACTTGATAGTGTCCTTGGGCCATCTTTGGAGGTTCGCTTCTTTTGTCTTTTGAGTTAGATCTTTTGATTTTAGGTTGTGTTGAATCTTTGGGTACACTATTTCTATCACATAATGTAAAGACAATCTCGTCATTAGCCAGTATGTATTATTTGAGTCCATGAGGGGAAGTGTTTGGAGTGTAAATATTTAAAACGTGAGAAGAATTCTTTCTGATTCAATTAGTGTCTTGCCCAACCGGTCAATCACTAAGCTCATTCATAAAAGAAAAGAAATGTGATAAAGAGGTTCACTCTGTATGATGTTTCCTTAAGTTAGTCAGTATGTCATGCAGAAGAAATGAGTCCAATTTAGGACTTAATTTGACTTAGTTGTTTCCCATTTCCTACAACTTAAGAAGGAATAATTGTAAATCCGTGACTTAGTTGACTGTGGTGTATACAATTATATCATAACTATCCAGAAGAGAAAATGCCTCATCCAGGACTTAATAGACTTGGTGTAGCGGTTTCGAGTTAATTGTTGGCACTTCGAATATCTGGATATTATACATCAAACTGCTTGATGCGCTGCAATAAAGTTTGAATCTACCAAGAAAGGATTGCTAGGTTTAGGGGAACTAAGACAACTTCAACACCGACACACCAACCTCACAAGCTCAAGTTACATATGTATCTGAATCTGTTCTATCCTCGAAGTTTGATGCAAAGACTTTCGGCTATTTCTTTAGGGTTTGTTGACATCGATGGAACTATTGCTTTAGGGTTTGATGGGTAGGGGTTTATATATACGTTTGAACGTGTATATCAAGTCATTGTTTCACCGCCTTATTATTCTCCGTGTATATTAGGATATATTATGTTTATAATTTATTTATTCTTTTTTTATACGTATCGTTCGTTTGATATATATGACGGCAATGGCAAAGGGACGCGTAATACCATTATATCTATATACTATATTTGGAATTAAACGCTGCCGTTTTGGCAGCGTCGCTACAGTAGCGTCGCTACAGTACCGGCCCAATGGGCTCTCAATTTGGGCCGGCCCATTTAGCAATTTTTTTTTTTTTTTTTGTAGGCAATGTAAAAAAAACCGCTCGGCATAAAATAGAAAAAAAAACTACAAAAATATTGACTTATTCAGATAAAAAAATACTCGCAACATGAGGCCCAACACATAAGCCCATATAAAAAAAACAAACTATTAAACATGAGACCGAAAAAATAAACCCGCACAAATAAAAAATAGAAAAGAATAAAAATAAAATTTTAACGCAAAAATTAACCCGCACTATTAAACATGAGACCGAAAAAATAAACCCGCACAAAATACAATTAAAAAACGCCCTGCAGTAACGCGCGATTCTCATTTAAAGCCCATGTTCCCATAAAATTATATTAAAAAAAAACCCGTATAGCCAAAAAAAGAAACCTTTAAACATAAGCCCCACACATAAGCCCATATAAGAAAAAAAACAAACTATTAAACATGAGGCCGAAAAAATAAAACCGCACAAAACAAAAAAAATTAAAATAATAATGCCTCGCGTAGAATAAAACGACGTAGTTTTGTTCCACACGCTACAGTGCTCGGCCCTTTGGGCTCCCAATTTGGGCCAACCCATTTGGTTTTTTGTTTTTTTGTTTTGTTTGTAGGCAATGTAAAAAAAACCGCACGACACAAAATAGAAAAAAAAATTACAAAAATATTGACTTATTAAGATAAAAAAAATACCCGCGACATGAGGCCCAACACATAAGCCCATATATAAAAAAACAAACTATTAAACATGAGACCGAACACAAATAAAAAATAGAAAAGAATAAAAATAAAATTTTAACGCAAAAATTAACCCGCACTATTAAACATGAGACCGAAAAAATAAACCCACACATAATACAATAAAAAAACGCCATGTTCCCATAAAATTATATTAAAAAAAAACCTGTATAGCCAAAAAAAGAAACCTTTAAATATGAGCCCCACACATAAGCCCATATAAGAAAAAAAACAAACTATTAAACATGAGGCCGAAAAAATAAAACCACACAAAATAATAAAAATAAAAAATAATAATGCCTCGCACCTACGCGAAAAAAATTAACGACCCGCAGCAACGCACGGGTAATCATGCTTGTTTTATGATGTTTCTCCCTTAATCCGATTTTTATGGCTCAAAATATACATTAATAATTGGGACTTGGGCTAAACATTCTCTTTACAAAAAGTCAGTTTCCACTATTGGGCTTCGACTAAACATATAAGCTTTTCTTACAAACTAATTTATGCTTGAAATTTTCAATCCAATGATTTAGAGTACGAATTTATTGCTATAACTCTTCTCCATGTAATACGATATCAACATGTTTCAATCATTTTACCTTAGTTACGTATTATACTATTATATTGATCATACATGAGAGCATAAATGTATATTAACTATATTGTTAGTTTGTTACTGATTGTGCAAATATGGGCACGATCAGGCTTCGAAGAGATCATAGAGTTCTTGCGACATTGCCGGGTTGCCAAGTCTCGGATAACATGTGTCAACACAAATGGAAACACTACGTTAAGTGAAGCGCATGGGGTGTCCCTGCGAATCACCTCTGGCGTGAGAGTAAGTATGCGCTTTATAGCGAGTGTATATGAAAGGTGTTGTCATACCTGGAGACCTGACACCCCACCCACCCCCCCCCCACCCACCACCCCCCCCCACCCCCCACCCCACACCCCCCCACCCCCCACCCCCCCCCCCCCCCCCCCCCCCCCCCACCCCCCTCCCAATCTATTTATAGGTGTGAAAATTAGATGGACGAGGCCAAGCACAAAAACTGATGAACGTGGGGGTGTCCCACGATTTAAGGGGTGATTGCAGGAACTGTGTACCACGATCTCTACCTTGGCGGGAAAGCCTTAGCAGAGAAGGAGAACGTGGGTTTTGACTTAGCCAGACCTTTGCCCCAGTTTTGTCGAAGACCTCTCGCGAAGGGTGTAGGCCTTCGCGTGTCGGATTCCCATACTGGTAATCATCCCAAAGATGATTTTATGCCACTCGAAACTATTCGAAGATCTTATAGTGTAATTAAGGATAGGATCCCATTCGAGCTCGAAGGGGAGACCTTCGAGCCGGAGAGGAGGTACGTCATCAAGCCCCCTAGTCGAATGTAATGTATGAATCTATGAATGAATTGCTTTCAACTCAATCAGCAGATTACTTCAAAGCCATATTAAATGTCCAAGCACCGATATTGTTTGCATTAAATGCTACTCTCCGCTTTACGAGGAGTTAGTTAAGAAAAGTCCTCCTCGAGAAATGTGCGCGTATTTCTTCAGAATTTAAATTTAAATTTCAAATTTTTTTTTTCAATCTACCTGGACACGCGTACGTCCCGATTTAATTCACCCTCCGTCATTAAATAATCTGCTACCACGACTTTGCATATTACTGCCTCCCGTTACCCTCTTTAATTCCGCTTATAAGTCATCCTTTCATAAGGTAATTGCTTCTTTCCTTGTTCTTTCATGGATTCCAAATTCATCATTTCTACCTAAACGTGCACCTTATCAAAAGAACAACTTGATTAATTCCTTTGCGATTATGATATTCCTCAGCATATCAGGGTTATTCTTCCTAAAAAGTCTGAGACCATGGTCTGTATACTCATCACTTCTCCCTTTCTAACTTAGGACTCACTATTCCTTTATTCATATGCGATGTGTTGAACTACTTTAAGGTACACATATCATGTTTTAATCCCTTTGGTATGATAAAGTTGACGACTTTTGCTGTAATGTATAAGGCTTACGGTGGCGAACCTTCCGTCGACCTTCTTCGGTCTTTCCTAAATTGGGTCGTGATGGTATATACACTAAATTAGAGGTGGTGCTGATGTACCAAAGCCTTGATAAATCCGTAACTATCTTGAGATCTGGAAAGGGTAGTTTCTTTTCTATATAGGAGATAAGATATCCCTTCCAAATACCCGAACTTTTCTTGAACGATAATATAGTGTGACAAAAAAATCCTCCACCCCATTTAAAGATAAGCTTCTTGTGCGACTCTCAAATGACCCTTTGTATACCCAAATCTCCACTTATCCTTGTGTCGTTCGAACCTTTCCGGACCCCATACTTTATCTTGTAGGTCTAAAGACCTCATAGGAATATAGCCCTAAAAGGCCTGTTATCTATCATCGTGGACAGGGTATGGGTTAGTTTGTTACATAATGTGCGACTTGACCTACTTTGTCTTGTAACTTATGTCGTAATGTTTTTTGTTTTGTAGAAATGGATTTCAGGAGCTTTATGATCCAAGGAGTTGATGGCGAGTTCAACTTCCTTCCCGAGGGAGGCTTCAAGGACAATCAAGGTTCTTTCTCTACGAAGTCTGTGAACAACGAAACTCCTATCCTTGATGCGGAGCCCACATCTGCTGTGCTCCCTGCAAATGTTGTTGATAATATAATTGATTCCAGTAACACTTCTTATGATGATGAGTTACCTCCAGTGCATCCCCCCACATCTTCTATCCCTGAGGTGGGTGAGAAGTCAAAGGCTGCGGGGAAAAGGAAACTTGTTGTTGATGCCTTTCGAGAGGGTTCTCACCGCAGGGCTTGAAGGGCTCTTGTTCAGGCGAGTAAAGTTACTGGTGATGCCTCAACTCCTCTTGATGTTGATAGTGATCCTGACATACATGGTAAATTTGAACCTGTATATGGGGTACTTGTACCTTCGTTGACCAATTTACTAATGCCCTTTCTTTTTCTTCTTGTTTCTTTTATATAGAGTTTCCTTCTGCCAAGGAATTAAAGGATGCCACTGATTATCACTGGGTTGTTGCTCACGTCACTCCTCCCTCTTGGAAGCAGCATTTAAGGGATATTAGCATAGAACAACTCTGTGATATACATGATAGAGCCTACATGCGTCATGCTGTTTTAGACAATATGTTGAATAGTAGGACTAGGGAGCTCATTTCTGCATTGCTTAAAGCCAGGGCATCCTGTGATGCCATTCGAGAGAGAGAAGTCAAGAGGGATAAGGCCTATGCTGAGATTGAAAAGAAGTGCAATGAGGCCCTTCAAGATTTAGATAAAAATCCTCTTGTTTTCGATATGCGTTCTGAAATTAAGACTTTACAGGTTTAGGTGAATGGTCTTCACAATGAGTATGGCAGGCTGCTGATTGAAGAGAGGAAATAGGCTAATTACGAGCAAACTCTGTCCATTCTTCGCGCCAAAGTCGAAGGTCTCGAGTCTGAAAGGGAAAGACTCAAGGCTTCTGAAATCCAAATGTTGTAGGAGATTGATAGGTTGAGGCAGGATAGGGCCGCCGTAGTCATCCAATTTTGCTCTCAATCAAAATTGGGTTTTTTTTAAATTTTTATGTCTTTTACATTATCGATTAAAACTAGGAAATTCATAACTATAATGATTATCGTAGTCACAGGAATTCAAAATTTTCAATAGGATTGAGTCAATTTTTTTTGGTTCGAAAACTTATAAAAAAATGTATACATTTTTCAAATTTTTTTAAGAAATTTCAAAACAAGATTCTATACATTGTTGATTCATGCCAAAAACACGTTAAAATGATTATACATTGTCTTTCGAAACATACATTCCTAAAGGCATATTTTTCGAATCAATGGGTAAAGTTTTATAAAAATAAAGGGGTGTTTGGTTCGTTTCTTAGGATCGATTTTTAGAGTCGAAATGACCATCACTATATTTTTGTCACATGTATAAACCCGTAACAAACTTGTATAAGTCATCAAGATATATAATTCATATATATATTGATACATTTTATAAAAAGTGTAAAATAAAGGGGCATTTGGTTTAACATTTTAAAACATAGTATTAAGTCAAAACAAACACCATTAAACTCTCGTCAAGTCAAAGATAATGAACTTATATTTGTCAACAAAATATACAACTTAACGTATATCGTTCGACAAATTTAGTCAAGTTTTGTATTGATAAGAGAGTGTTTGGTTCATCTTTTAGATGTTGAAATATATAATTAATATATACTTTTCGACATCTTAGATTAAGTCAAAAATAAATTAAGGAACATATGGATCACTTCTTAGGTTTTTATTTTTAGAGTCGAAGTAATCCTTGTCTCACATTTGTCATTTTTCAAAAACTTTATTTTTTTTATTTTCTTATTGTAATACTTTATTTTGTTGTTGTCCTGTTAGGTGATAAACATTCCTCGAGCAACTGTCGGTGATACCTCTCTTACCCGTTCTTACATTCACAAAGTTTCCCAAACACCCGGTATCGCCCCTTCTATCGCACACTTCTACAAACCTATCAAAGATCGATGTATTCATAAGGGCAGAGTTGTTGATCAACTTTACTACACATTTGATCACATCGATCGTTGTTTTTCTAACATTCGTCTTAATTGTCTCTACGAAATCAATGAGCCAATAGTCCCTCATTTTGTTCTAGACTTTTATAGTCAAGTCACTCTTCAAAGAGATGCTTCCAGAGTTATTCTTATCTCTTTCATGATTCAAAATGAATTCATCACTCTTTCTTTCCAACAATTCAGTCAAATTCTTAGAATTCCATTCGATGGCCAAGCCGTCTTCACAAACAAATGGGATCTTGGTTCTCTTGCATACTCATAAGAAATTGAAGGACCATATCATACCGATCTTCCTACTCTTGAAGAAATTTATCAATTTCTTCAATTTCAACATATTGACTCTAACCGCAAAATCAAACACAAAAACGTCATTCTTTCTCTAAATCAAGTTTTAACCAAAGAGCTTAGACAAGACTTGAAAAGATGGAACGAAATCATTTATGAAAATGTGTTCGGACTAGGAGGACATCGGGACCATCTCCTGGCTTGCCTTGCTCATATATTATATTATATTCTAGCCGAGCAACAATATAATCTTGCCTATTTCTTTGTCAAAAGAATTGAAAGTGCACGAGCAACTCCTAAAGCCCATCTTCCTTATAATATGTTCTTGACACGTCTCTTTCGACATGTCATGGAACTTTACCCTTATCTTGACAATGGCATCTATGATGTCGTTGAACGAGTCATGCGTCTACTTGCTCTGAGACAAACCCGTCGACCCCGAAGTGATCGTGGAAAAGCTCGTCACTCCGTCTCTTTAACCTCCGCCCATCATAACCGTGGATCTTTATCTCACCAAGGAGATGACGATGAGGATGATGGTGCTTCTCATGCTAGTACCCCATCTCCTACCACTTACCTAAACTTTCTCGGACCTCTCGATTACCAACAATATGATGTTCCTACTTATTCTAAAAAAAATGATGATCTTCTATTCGAATGTCA